>BCLG01003098.1:0-20268 GCA_001602295.1 Zoysia matrella
TAGAGGCAATTCAGTTTCGGCAACTATCACTACCTCTACATAAGTTAGATCACAAATGGTATCATACTCAAAATAACTCAAAGTTTTTGGAGAATATAGCAATTTCAGCAAATCATTTTCACATGTAATAGGAGTCAAATGTTTAATTTCAGCACTAGTGAATGGACAAAAATAAGAAGTATCAAATTCATTCAATGTTGCATGGAAAGAATAAAAATATCAGCACACAACTCAAGATTATCACAAGAACCAGTGGACAAATGAAACATTGATAAAGATAAATGGATAAATGGTGATGCTAGCGGTTGCTTGATAATTGTAGGACGGACAAAAAATTTCAGCACAACTAAAATATTTTCACCTTTTGTAGATCGATGTTCAATAAGTTTCTTCTCATTTTTTGTAACGCCCAAAAAATTTAAATTTTTTCAAATATTAAAAATTTGAATTCTTTAATTGCATTTCACAAATTAGAATAGAGTAAAATCATTCTCAAATTAAAAATTGCTAGGAATGCATTGCATATCATTCTTTGCGTAGCATTTCATTCTCATCCAAATAAATTGTTGCAATAGAAATAAAATAATTTATGAGCAATTAAACAATTAATTAGAGAAGCAAAAGAATTAACGAAATAATAAAAGTAAAAAGACAAAAACAGTTCCCTGTGCCTCTTTCTCTCTATCCCTCCCTTTCTCCTCACCCCGCCGGCCCACCACTCCCTAGCGTGGCCCACTCCCCTACCAGCCCAAGCCCAGCCGCACCCCACCCTCACCTCTCCTCCCTCTTACACGCAGGGCCCGCTTGTCATCCCCCTCCTCCAGCCTCCTCCAACCTCCCCCGCGACTTAGCCGCACGCGCCGCCAAATCCCTTCAACCGATGCCGATTTAGCCGAGATTCAAACCTATCCGCCCCCCAACCGATTCCCTGCCTCGGCCGCCCCTGTTTCCCCCTATTTAAGCACCACCCCGGCCCCCTTCTCCTCCCCAAAGCTCGCCTCCCTGCCCTCACCGTCGCACCGCCTAACGTAGCCACCCCAGCCCGTGTTGACCCCACGCCGCTCTTACCCGTGCCGTGTCGCCCTTGCCGTCCAAGTCTCGTCGAGCACCGCTGCCCAGAGAAGCCCTGCGACGCCGTCAAAGTTTCCTCGAAGGTTCCCACTGCCGCAACCTCACCTCCGGCGGTCCCCGTCCTCGATCAACCCTAAGGTGACCACCGCATTGTCCCCATCATTGTTTTAAGCCCAACCCCGCCGAGAACCGTACCTCGATGAGCTCGCCAGAGTCGACCGCCAATGGCACCACCGGCCCGCCGGGCAGGCCGCCACCCTGCCAGGCGCGCTCGCCCAGGATCGGAAGGATCCAATTAGATCAGACCCCTCCACTTATTAGATTAAATCTCGAACGGCCAATCCAAAGGCAACGCACCAAGGCCACGTATACAACTTAATTCCATCCGTCCATTTTGAAATCTAAGGCCCAGATTAACATGATGATGTCAACGTAGCCGATTTAATTAAAATTAATTAGGAATTAGGTTAATTAATTTTAGATTAATCTATTAATTAATAAATATAATAATAAAATAATTAGTAATATTATTAATCTAAAAATAATTATAATAATTATAAAATAATTAATTATTGTAATTTTTTTGAAAGACTCCTAAACTTTTACTTAATTTCAAATTAGTCCCTGCCAAGTGACAAAATTTACATATTAGCCCATAAACTGTAATTAATTTTTAATACATAATTAATTCCTGAAATTACAGATAGGTCCTCAAAACTAAATTATTAATTATAAATTAGTCCTTGAACTTTATAAATGCTATAACTTTCAAACCGTAGCTGTAAATTAGGTGAATTTTATACCAAAACGATCGTATCGAAATAACCTATGCATTCATGTCATAATCATACTAATCTTGATCTATTTTGTTGCATTTGATTGATTATTTGTGCTTTTGTACGCTAGGCGACTTCGTCTCGGACCTGCAGTACGAGGACTTCCAGCAACAGACTTTGAAGCCGTCGCCTAATTTACAAAACTTCTATCTTATAGATTGCATGCTTGTGTCAAATTGATTGCGCACGTAATGTTAGATTTACCTAGTCTTTCATTGTTATGTCTTGTCGCCCTAGTTTACCTTTTTGTTGGGTGGATCATATGCTTAGCTTGTTGTTGTTAGGATGGGTGTTATTAATCTGATTCATTATCATACCTTCTTCACGAGGATTAATGGATTATTTAATAGGAACATAGAGATTAGTGATTTTGGTGATATGGTTGGTGTAGGGCTGCGTGCGGGATTACCGGCACTGTCCCTTTCTATGTTATCATCTAAAATCTAAAGACCGGTTCGTGGAGCGACCACCAATATGCAACAGTACAACCACGAGCCAAGTATGGGTGCGATCTAGCGTAGTAAGTGGTGGAGACCAGTTCTGTGCGTGCCAACTAGTGGAGCGGGGAAAGCGCGTTACGTCGAGAACCGCCTAGAAGGAGATGTGTGCAGAAGGGAGGGTGTACTCCTGGGAAGCATTTGGCAAAAGAGGGGGCCTCTCGGGTTACAGTTAGCTTCTTGACGGGTGAAACCTTAGTTGGCATGTACAAGCTGGAAGAAGCCATAAAAAAGCCTTGAAATGATCTCTTGACCTTCACACTAAAAGAAGTGTGCGAGTGCGAAGCTGGCACGGGTGGAATAGAGATTCTTTAGTCCTCCTGGAAATAGGACATGAAATCACTTCTCGTGAGGAATATGTGCAACATCTTCAAAGTTAAAACTGTAATGACAGCCATGCTCACGGTCATGAGCATGCGTAGACCCTCACATGATTAGTGGGATTGGGTATGGTTTGGTGATGTTGGTGATTGCAGTAGGAGACTCTGATTAGTTCTTTTGTTTGTGCTACAGCCAGGTAGGCTGTAGGTATGTTGGTCTATAGGTGCAATGTCTGTCACTTAGTAAATAGGTGCTTACTAAGAAGTGTGTCTCTATCGTGTGCTTTTATGCAAAAGAACCCTATGTTGCCTCTGCCTTATTTATTGCCACTGGTCATCTTTTGCCACACTTGTTGAGTACATCCTGTACTCAACCTTGCCTTTATTTATGCTGCTCAGTTGAAGGAGAAGCTGAAGTCTAGGCGAGCTACCTCTTCGGTCAACTGCCTGTGGAAGCCCAAGACGTTTTAGTTTATTTTTTAGTTGCTTTGGTTTGTAATAATTTCTAAAGACTCTTAGTCATTCTTGTAATAAGTTAGATTCAGTGTATTCGAGACATTGTTCTTTTTACCATTAATGAATTCTTTATGTGTGAAACATGATTTCTAGACACACATAAAGGGTCACTTGATTTTAGCCTTAAAACCGGGAGTGACAGAAGTGGTATCAAAGCCGTGTTGACCGTAGGATGCAAGAGTAGAATGGATATCTAGGATCTTAATTACAAAACCATGTGCCAAAAGTGTTGCAAAAATTTCATTTTCTTCGCATCTTAATTCTATTTAAGTTTTCCAATACATGCTCTTCTAAAATTGTAGATGGCAAGAACGAAGCACATGCCACAGAAGTAGACTGGACAAAAAGGAGTACCACAAGGACGGCTTGCAAGAAGGTTTGCCAAGAGATCAACCCCGCCCATACCACGAGACCAAACGAAGTATGAAAGCAGGGTGATCAGCGACTTGAAGGAAGAACCCTATGAGAGGAAGATCTACAAGTACACGAAGAACTAGTACAAGAAGCACCTCAAGGACAGGCAGCACCCCAAGAGCCAGTGGAACCCCACGAGGAGCCAATGGAACTAGAAGAGTCGGAGCCGGAAGAGGAACTGCAAGAGGAGGAACGTAGTTGGACACTGTCACCCAGAGTGGAAGAGGATCAAGAAGATGTGAGGCCATGACACCGCACACCTCGGAGGTTCCATTCCGATGGAGAGATCGAAGGAGTTGCCACGGAGCAACTAAGAGCACTGCTAGATGCGATTAGCCTGGATTCTGAACTCCTATTCACTCACCAGATCATCTCGAAGCAAAAAAGTGATGAGTGGATGGTAGAAGTAACAACATATGATGGCAACCAAGAGTACAATTATCACCGCACCCGAGTTTCTAGAGCCAGTGAAGCCGAAGTGGTTGCTGATGCTGCATGGGCCGCAATTACAAGCCTGAGCCACAAATGCAAGGACAAGCTACAGAACTCAGAGTTTCGCTATTTCCCTTGCTGGGAACTAGGCACAAGGAGGTATCTAGGGCTCGTGAAGGACGACTCAAACTCCGAAGCAGGTCAGGAGAGGAGTGACAAACTGATGCTGGACTTATGCCAATGCTATTGCATCGCTCAGGATGAAAATGCATTTCTCCATGCAAGGCTTGAGGAAGTGGAAGGCGAGCAAGGGAGAAACTGGACCAATGCTTCTTCGTCACCAAGCCCAGCTGCACCATTCACTACCTCCAGGTTTCTACTCATGGGTTCACCGCTCCCACAACACTCGTATAGCAGCAACTCGGAGTAGGATGCCTCTTATCTTAAGATGTAATAGGGAACCCCGGTGTTAAGAGTCGATTAGAGTCATTTAGTTTCGTTAGGAGTGTGTCTTGTTTTAGATTCTATTGTGCTTGTGTGCTAGTTGGTGTGTGATGTTAGCTATGGAATGTTTCGGCGCCTTGTCCATAGCCTCATCTTTATAGTTTGAATAAATCTTTGTTTACCTTGTTCACTTTGATGCATATAGTTAGGATTCTTTATTCTTTCTTCTCTCCATCTATCTCGAATATCAATCTCAACTCATCTCCTACAAAACAACAGACGGTTTACACCAGGAGCAATGCAGCTAGCAATGGAAGTTCCTCCAACCAGAACAATTAGAACAACAATGATGGCAACAACAATGACGACGACATCAATGCCAATGGATTTGTTGGACCATTTGCACAGATCATGGCTATGCAGACGCAGTTGATGCAGAACATGATGCAAGCCCTCACTTAGATGCAGCAGAATCAAGGTACAGCCTCATAAAATCAGAACCAATACAAGCTGAGCGAGTTTACGAGGACTAGGCCACCCACTTTTTCTCAAGCCAAGGATCCTTTGGATGCTGATGACTGGTTCAAATCAATTGAGAGGAAGCTCGTGATAGTGCAATGCAATGACCGCGAGAAGGTTCAAACCAATTGGATGCTGATGACTCCTAAACTTTTACTTAATTACAAATTAGTCCTTGTCGAATGACAAATTTACATTTTAGCCCCTAAAATTTTCTATAATTACTTTTTAGTCTTTAATTAATTCCATAAATTACAGATAGGTCCTAAGGACCAAATTATTAATTACAGATTACTATCTAAACCTTATAAATGCTATAATTTTCAAACCGCAACTCCAAATTAGGTGAATTTTATACCAAAATGATCTTATCGAAATAACCTATGCATTCGTGGCATAATCAAACTGATCTTGATCTGTTTTGTTGCATTTGATTGATTATTTGTGCTTTCGTACGCTAGGCGACTTTGTTTCGGACCCATAGTATGAGGACTTCTAGCAACAAGACTTCAAAGCTGTCGAGTACTATTTTCAAGAGTAGCATGGCAAGTGTCCTTGATCATCTTGTGCCTAATTTACAAAACTTCTATATTGTAGATTGCATGCTTGTGTCAAATTGATTGCGCACCTATTGTTAGATTTACCTAGTCTTTCCTTATTATGCTTTGACACCCTAGTTTACTTTTTTTGTTGGGTAGATCATATGCTTAGCTTGCTGTTGCCAGGACGGGTGTTATTAATTTGATTCATTATCATACTTGTTTCACGAGGATTACTGGGTTATTTAATAGCAACCTAGAGATTAGTGATATGAATGATATGGTTAGTGTAGGGCTGTGTGCGAGGTTACTTGCACTATCCCTTAGTATGTTATCTTTCCAAATCTAAGGACCGGTAGAGTGGGAAAAGAGGGTTACGTTGGGAACCGCCTTGAGCGAGATGTGTGGGGAAGGGAGGGTGTACTCCCGGGAACCATTTGGCACAAGAGGGGGCCTCTCAAGTTACGGTTAGCTTAGTGACGGGTGAAATCTTAGTGGGCACGTACAAGCTGGAGGAAGCCATGGAAAAGCCTTGAAGTGATCTTTTGGCCTTCACACCAAAGGAAGTGTGCGAGTGCGAAGCTGGCACGAGCGGAATGGAGATTCTTTAGTCCATATGGAAACAGGGGACGAAATCACTTCTCATGGGGAATGTGTACAATCTCTGTAGAGTTAAAACTGTCATGACAGCCGTGCTCACGTTCATGAGCATGCATGGTGATTAGTGGGACTGGGTATGGTTTGGTGATGTTGGTGATCACACTAGGAGACTGTGATTGGTCCTTATGTTGGTGCCACAGCCGGGTAGGTTGTAGGTCTGTTGGTCTACAGGTGCGATGTCTATCACTTAGTAAATAGGTGCTTAATAGAAAATGTGTCTCAATTGTCTGCTTTTATGCAAAAGAATCCTTTGTTGCCTTTGCTTTGTTTATTGCCACATGTCATCTTTTTTTCACACTTGCTGAGTACATTTCATACTCAACCTTTTCTTTATTTATGCTTCTCAGTAGAAGGAGAAGTTTGGGAAAATATTGAAGACCCGGAAGCTGAAGCCTAGGCGAGCTACCTCTTCGGTCAACTGCCTGTGGAAGCCCAAGATGTTTTAGTCATTCTTGTAATAAATTAAACTCAGTGTATTCGAGGCATTGTTCTTTTTACCATTAATCAAGTTTCTTTATGTGTGAAACTTGATTTCTAGGCACACATAATGGGTCACTTTGTTTTAGCCTCAAAATTGGGTGTGACATTTTCAGCAATATCTTTTGGCGTGTTATGATCCGTCTCATCTTGGGCTAAGCATGGAACATTGTGTATCTCTTCTTTCATAAGACTCTTAGTCATTCTTGTAATAAGTTAAATTCAGTGTATTCGAGACATAGTTCTTTTTACCATTAATGAAGTCGCTTTATGTGTGAAACTTGATTCCTGGACTCACATAAAGGGTCACTTGGTTTTAGCTTAAAAATCGGGTGTGACATTTTCAGCAATATCTTTTGGCGTGTTATGATCCATCTCACCTTGGGCTATGCATGGAACATTGTGTATCTCTTCTTTTATCATGTTTGTATTACTTTTCTTGTTTGATCTCAATTTTCTGCAAAATGTTAGGTGCAATAGAAGGTACACTCGAAAGCTCCTCCTCTAAAGAGTGTACATCATAACTAGAAATAGGTTCAAAAGATGTATTAACAAAAATTTCTCTCATTAAAATTTTAGCATCACTCCATGTCGAGGAAATTTTTAGTCATATATAAACATTGCCACCAAATTAAAGCACTATCAACTAATGCACTAGCAATGTTAAAAAGCTTTCTCCTTTCACACATACGACATTGTTCAAATATATTATCCATCTGTCTTTCTCAAGCAATATATTTAATAGAATCTAAACCATCATATAAAAGAAGAGATTATAATTACTCGTAGAAGGAGATGATGTAGCAATGGTCCAAACCTCACGCATCTTTGATCATGAGCAATATCTCTCTAAAGTGGATTACATCTCTCAAGATTTGCCAACATATTGTTCACATGCTCATTTTGTTTTTTAAAGGTTGCATCGAGATTATTAATGGCTCTTTGCAAAGTACTACTGAATTTGGTTTCACCTCTGTCATTGTTAGAAAAATAGCACATAGACAGCCTAAAATATTATTCCTACAACTACAGTGGGATGGGTTATCGAGCTCTTGCAAGGTTCTTACATAAGCAAAGTAGAGGATGGTGCAACCAGTGGCAGGAGAAACCTGAAATCAGTGGTGTAGCAATTGCAAGGTCGAATACATTGCTGACTAGAGGTGAATACCTGAAGTTTATAGGGCTAAAAATTTATTAGTGGAACACGATTCTATAACAGATAGCAACATTGAATAAGTGTTCTAAGTATCATGTTCTAGTTGCTGGCCCAATTTTATAAAAAATCTAAATGTTACAAGAATTTGAATGAAGATATCAAAGGGTAGCAACAACACAAATGATAGCGCTCCAGAAATCAGCAAATTGTTCAGCACTTGAAAAAAATAAAAGTTAATTTTTGGCTTCTTGATGTTCAATTTTTTTTATTTTTCTCATATTTTTTTCTGATATTTATCTCTGAACCATAAGCACAAAAGATGGTACACGACCAAATTTGAGATTAATTTGATGAAAGATGTGACCCGGAGAAAATTTTAAATTTCGGCTAAATCTATTCTGAAATATTGGAGCGCGAAAACAGAAACTTCCGATTTGAAATCATTAAATCTAGGATCCTTAGATGTTGGGAAATTATTTGTAGATATCTAAAAAGTACTTATATGTCTAATTTGGAGTCCAAAAACAAAAGTTATGACTTTTTAATGATGGAACTCCGTATCATTTTTTTGAAAGGCCGAAAACAGATTTGAATGTCAAATTTGGTGCGAATTTTGTAGATGATTTTGTGGTAGAAACTTATGGATGGTTGATGTGGATGTGAGGATCTATTAGTGGTTGAAACAAGGGATGGGTGTGTGGGAAAAAAATTTGATGCAAGATAGCAGATATGAACACAGATAATAAATTGAACGGTGCAAATAATGAACGACGAAGGAAAATAACTGGATACAAAAAGATTTCGAATCCAGCAACCAAAATGTAAATTAAGGACAGAAACTCAACACTGCAAACTTTGAAATAAAATTATGCAAAGGCTAAACACGGCTTGGACAGGGGAACACCTAACGATCTGCTATTTCTTTTGTGTAGCAGCTTTTCTGTGGGCGATAGGATGCATGCAAAATAGACAAGGATAGATGTGAACCTGATGATATACCCAAAGCTCTAACAACAACTTGATGTGTACGTGGTTTTGGATCTTCCATCAAGTCATGGTAACTCTCAATTTGGCGAAGATGTGATACACAATCGATCCGGCCTCAAACCAACAAGATTCGAACCGTGCAATTGTAGCACCACTTCTATCAACCATGCACACACAATTGACCTCTCCATAAAGGCTAATCTCAACCTGCAGATCGATGAACACAAGCAGGAATAAGGAAGAACGCAACTCAATTGCAAAATCTGAATTAAACTCACGAAGTTGGAATCCAACAAACAGTCAAGCGGCAAAACTATTCGATAATAGATTAAAACTAATCAAAAACCTAAGGCTAATGATGGTAGCTACTGATTATATAGAGTTTAGGGTGTTTTTAAGGGCAACCCTAATACTAATGGGCCTAGGAGCACTAGAGCAGTTTTTGAATGTCATCTTCTTTTAATGGCTCTAGCTGACTTCGTTCGAATTTAGATATGAGACCAGTGCCGTTTGAAAGGTTATCTTCTTAGCTTTCCATCAATATCTAGAACATCTAAAACAGAGCTCGTATCTGACCTGTGCATCCATTTTAGTGCTGACTGCTTCTGAAGTTTAGACTCGATCCTGAAATGGATTGGATCTCCTCCGAGGTTGAACATGCCTTGCTGGTCTTGAGCATCTCTAAGTCCTTCTTCGTGCTTCCCTTGACCCTCTCTAATATTTTTAATCACGATAAAGTCATTAGGGAGCAATCTATTCTCAAAGTAAGGAAGACATATGTTTAGAAACGAGCTCACCTCTAATCTCAACTGTCATGCACAAGTTCCATCAATACTAATTTGAGAAGTGTTGTGTGTATCTAAAGGAATGATGTCCTCATCATCCTCCTTTTGTTGTTTTGGAGTCATCCTCGACTCAAGTTCATTGTCAGGACCTCGACTCCACCATACCCTGCAACATGCATGAAAAGGTGAAGGTCATAGGGGCATTTGAATGCAATCACTTGGTGGCTCCAAGATCTTTATAATCTCAATTACCAAACCCGAATCTTTGTTTGTCTAATTGGCAGGAGCTGACCTTTGTTTTGGAGCATATCGATCTGGCACGAAGGAGTTCTTGTTCATCTAGATTGACAAGAAGCCGATCAAGAATGATGAGCCATCAGTGCAATACAGAGCAGACGGTTTTGGAAAGGCCCGGGGACGCTTGGATGCCCCTGGCTGGACCCAAGCATCCCACTATCATTGAGACAGAACATCAACATTGCCCGAGGCACCGGATGAAGCTTGGAGGCAACCTAACTTCTCATCTAGTTCGAGCGATCTCCCTGCTCATACGGAGACGCATCGTCGATCCTTGGCTTACAGTCCCTATGACTATAGCCGAGAGTTGGCAGGGCTGAACCAAAGAATTGAGGGAATTGATCTTCTAATGAATGAGTGCAGCACACACTGCAGTAGTACATCACGAGCACCAATGCAAGATTTAACACTCTTGATATGACGCTGCAGCAAGGACAAGACGAGATGAGGGCTTACTAACCTTGGACAGGATTTTATCCTGGCCAAGGGCAGTGAGTAAGGAGCTAGCTTGGGGGAGTACCCCTTTTCTTGCATTTTATTTTTGAATAGAAAAAACACTCTTGCAAGATGAACAGTTAAAAAACCATAGAAAAATAGAATAACATTTGCTTAGGTTGTTTTTGCTTGCTTAATGATGTGTGATAAGAATGCCTCAGTCTTTAAGTTGGAAATGATGAATAGTTGCTCTGTTTTATTCTTCTCATGTGCTTAGTTTACAATCTAGCATTCTCCCAAAATATTGAATATTGTTGACTTTAGAATTCACCATGATCCTTAAACGTTGTGGGTAGCATAAAGAATGATCTAAGTCTAGGTTGTTGTGAAATATGATATGGTAAAATAGATATAACATGATCTTGTTCCAAGTAAGGCTTAATCTCAGAAATATTTGT
Organism: Zoysia matrella; assembly: GCA_001602295.1. Classification (NCBI taxonomy): domain Eukaryota; kingdom Viridiplantae; phylum Streptophyta; class Magnoliopsida; order Poales; family Poaceae; genus Zoysia; species Zoysia matrella. The sequence continues at coordinate 10,844 of BCLG01003098.1, forward strand.
TTTTGAAAATCAAAACCCTTATGTTCCTCAATGATGGAAATTCCTACTAAAGCCATATGTGATAACTTAGTTTTGCTTTAAGCTTTGTCAAATTGTTGTGATCTTAGTGAGATGCTCTTCATTCTCATATTGATCAAGATTCACATACACATCATGCTCATTTGACATGATCACCTACCACCATACAAAATAAAGATAGGCTCATTTTGAATTTTGGTGATATGCTCTCTTCCCTTATTCGAATCAAGAACTGTTCAAAAAGAAAAGAGAAAAAAAGAGATGCTGAGAATAGCATAAAAAGAGAGAGAGAGAAAGAGAGAATAGCCATGATCTCGAAGAAATAAAAGGGGAGAGGAGTCACTAGAAGAAAAGAGTCATACCCATCGCCACTTCCACATACCCATACACTTGCACATCTTGATCATAGAGTATGATTTGCCATCTCCTTAGGTCCGGTCTTTGACTTAGCAAAAGAAGTGAAGCAAGTATGCCTCTCATACTTCCTATCCTGAGCTACATCAAAAGCCTTATTTAGAAGTAGGGAAAGAAAGGCAAGTCAAAACCTTTGGTGAGGAATCAAACACATTGAGGGACTCAAGACTATTATTTGAGGAACAAATTTTTTACTTTGAAAATTTAAAAACCTCTGGGAAATTAAGCCAAACAAGGAGCAAAGAAAATGTACACTTTGGAGCCATTCTATCTCTCAACCGTCCATGACAAGGAGAAGCTACAAGCTCCATAGGACTAAGGTAATGAAAAGATCAAGTGACCGAGAAGGGAGGTTTGAATCGGGCACTCACTAAATCTAATTTTTCTACACCTCACCACCAACTAGGGAGCTAGCACTCAATTTCTAGCATAATAATGATAAGATAACACTCAAAGAACAACCTAATATGCTAGAGTCTATCTACAAAGAACACTAGAGCTAGGCTAAAGATAAGCAAGAACAACAACCTAGTCTAGAGAGATAAACCAAGGATGGGGGTTGGAGCTAGCTAAACAAAGGGAAAGTAAACAAGATAAACTAGCTAGAGAGCAAGCAATCAAATCACTCCTCAACATGCTAGTGAAAAGGTAACTATAATCAAACAAACCATACTAGCATGAGAGCCATCAAGAGTAGAGCAAACAATCTATACTACTTGCGTGTATGAAAGTGTGGAAGGTAAATGACAAGTAGTAAAGACAAGAGTAAAGGAGGCTCAAGATTTTCTTTTGAGGTCTCAGAAGGATGATGCTTTACCCTACTCCTCGTTGGACCACTCCCATCGGAGTACCGGTCCCTCCCGCCATTCCGGAATGGTGCTCTCTAGGGTACACTTCACTCCCGGAGTAAAGTCACTGGCGATCCCGGCTGTAGAGAACAAGCCCACTCGCAAGAGAAAACCTCCAAGGTTCGGACGCTCACTCTTGGTATCCCTTTCAAGCGGAGGTAAAAAGATGAGTATCATTGCCAACTTATTCAATACTAGGTAGAACAACTATATTGTGGGGCATGGTACATGTTAAGAGTTTGATATAGTAGCAACTCCTGATCCACCGAGCCTAAGTATTATTCATTTGCTTAGGACGACCAATGGTTTAGCTCACGGGAGTTTGTTGGTGGCCCTTAAGTACCACTTATACCGCCAATGAACCATGGAAAGAACAAAGACTTAACATTTCTTGCACACTTTTTATTCTGAATAATGTAGTTCCACTTGTACATGAAGAAAATGCAAGTGAAAATCAACTGTAGAAAGTGAGAAAATAGCCCAAAATGGCAAGAGTCAACAGATCAACGAATCAAGCAAAGCCATGTGCCAAGGAGTCAACCAGCGGAGATAGAAAAAATATACCAATGGATCTCGAAAGAACTCCACACAAGACCCACCAGGGGGACCCAAGCTGAAGATGGGCCAAGGACAACCCACCCTAGGGTCGGTTGACCCGGGCTGGCTGCCTTACTTGGTCAACCTCGATGTGGCATCTCTCCGCGCTTTTTGTAGATATTTCCGGTGGCTTGATGCGCGAACCAAGTCTTTGCACCAACGTAGAGAGACTATAAATAGGACCCCTCACTCCCCACTTCAACACACACCATAATTTCGGATTTTATACTCATACTCTATTAGATCTCCATTGTTAGTGTGCCATTAGGCTGGAGAAATTCCTCCATAGCCCCAAAATCATCTTGGAGAAGTTAGTTAGTACTCTTCTCATGCATCTTTTCCTTTCAAGTTGACTTTGGTCATGAATAAAGATTTAGTTTTCTTTTATTATGTCTTCCTTAGTATCTTTATATTAATATTTATGGGTAAATTGTCCTTATTCGACGTATTTGTCTATAGACCTAGATATGATTATGCTAAGTAAAGGTTACCAATTATATTAGTCAATGCATGTTATGGCATCTATGCCATGGCATTGGTTCAATGTGCTGTTAGTATGCTTTAGTCCTAGCTCTTGTTGCCTAGATATGGTAGGATAATGTGGACATAGCGTCCAAGTTATTCACTTTCATTGAGTGTGGATGTACCCCATGGTCTGTAGAGGTAGGCGGTAGGTGATGACAGCTCTGTCCGTCCATTGTAATCCTTTACGTTCGGGTATGACATGGGGCCTATTAAAGACAATGCACTTTGACTTATTAAACAAAGTCAGAAGGCATCACCCTGGTAGTGCCTAGGTGCCTCTGGAGTTAAGTACTAAAACATGTTTAGAGTAGATAATGTGTATACTAATGAGACTAATTTAAGAAATACAATAGGAACTAGACTTGTTTATGTGATTAGCACTCATTTGTATTTAGAATAGAGTATAGTGATCCAATGTGTGTGTCCACTATCATGTTCATATATGCTTGCCCCTATTTAGACTCAGTTATTTCAATATGAGTAGTACTGCCATGAATTAGTTCTAAGAATAATTTTTTATCCCTGAATACTGCCCATGCTTTCCTTTGGTGTAAATATGACACCCCAGAATACTCCCGGGTGAAATGCTACAATGGTAATTTTGTGCGCTTTCGGAATCCTATCTGACTTAGTGTGAATTTATCATTGTACTTAGTGTGAATTTATCATTGTCCAGTACTTATGTCATCTTCGGATGATGTAACGAACATCAACAACATCGAAAACAGTGCCCCCCACTTAAGGTGTTTAATTTTGTGAAGGGCAAGCCAAAACTGAGAAGCATTATAGCAACATGACTGGAAGATCCCTATTTTGCTTATATTTAGCTCTCAGAATTCAGCACTAAAGTTCAATGTTTCCAGAGAGAATCTTCCAAATCCATTTGGTGAGGTCTAAGCCCCCATATTCCTTAGGTCTAGAAATTGATTCCCAATTCACCATATGATATTTATGTTTCTTATCAGCCCCTTGCCAAAAGAAGTTCAATCTAATCATGTCCATTTGTTTGTGTTCGGGATTTAGGAAATGATAGAAGCCCATGAGATATATTAGAAGAATACTGAGGCAGGTATTACTTAGGATTAGTCGTCCCGGATGAATTATACATCCCTTTCCAAGGATCTAGTCTCTTAAGCATTTTATTTACCACCATGGCAAAATCAGCATTTTGAATAGCCCGGTCAGACATCTGAATCCCTAAGTATGTAAAGGGCCACTACCACAAAAAGGGCCATTAGAGACGGCTGTTTTTCTTTATTAGAGACGGGGGCAATAGCTGTCTCTAAATTTACGTCACTGATGTGAAATCATAAGTGACGAGCAAATGACCGTCACTAATATTACTCATTAGAGATGGGTGTTAAAAAACCCGCCTGTGATGTGAAGCCATTAGAGATGCACTTTAAAAACCCGTCGCTGATGTGTCTCATTAGTGACATAGTTTGAGAAGCCCGTCACTGGTGTGTCCCACTAGTGACGCGGATTGAGAAGCCCGTCACTGATGTGTCCCACAAGCGACACGGTTTGAGGAGCCCATCGCTGATGTGTCTAATTAGTGACACGGTTTAAGAAGCCCATCACTAATGAGACCGTTTGAGAAGCCCGTCATTGATGTGTCTCATTAGTGACACAGTTTGAGAAGCCCGTCGCTGATATGGGCGTATTAGTGATGCAGTTTAAGAAGCATGTCGCTGATATGAGATCAATAGCGATGTGGATTAAAACGCCCGTCACTGATATGAAATATGAAAATTAAAAAAAAAATACTTTCCACTAGTCGTAATGCCAACCGTCCCAAATGACAGTTTAGCATGTTCGCATAAAGGTCTGCCTCTTCCGCATCCAATCCAAATGTAAATACTTCACACTTGTGGAAGTTACATTTTTTACCAGAGAGAAATTCAAAGCAATATAGAATGATCTTCAGATTCGGGATATTTTCAAAAGTAGGGTCCACCATGACCCCTGTATCATCCGCATATTGTACATGCAAGACTCCCTCAGGAATCACTGAGTTAAGAGCCCTGTGATGTGCCCGCCTGTAATTGGTTGGGTTATTCCTTTGCTCAATAGCATGATCCATGAATATAGGCACCCATAAAATAACATATAATTCACCTAGAATAAAACAATTATGATTAAAACATTTTTTGTAGTTCTAAATATCATGAAAAAGGCTTTCGAATAATTGATCATGCACACAACTTAGGGCTGTTTGATTTGGGCTTCTCGGGCAGCTTTTTCAGTTTCAGTTTCAATTAGACGATAATCCTTTGTAACGGCAACATGTTTTTTAGTTTCAACCATCTTCTCTCAGGTTTCCGAGATCATGACATGCAGTAAAATCATCAACTCGTCTATCATGCATAATGCATGTCTCAAATTGATGTTTTATAGATGCACATTCAGCATTGGAGAAGTTTGCTTCATTGCATATATCTGCAGGTTGAGCAAGATTATCCCTACAAAATATAGAGAAAGAGTCTCTTGGATCTAAACAGGAAAAATACACAAGCAACTCTGAATAGACCTCATGAAATCGATGGTTCGTCTCTATATTTAAAGCATCTACAGCCGCATAGAATGTATCACCAAGAAAAATGCTTTTTAGTCACCAAAGTATTTGATCACTATATGTGTAAAATTATTAACTAACTATTTTGTCACTAAAAACCTTACTCGCATTTTGGTCACTAAAACCTTGTCACTATATGTATATAGTAACCAACAATTGGATATGTTAGTCACTAAAACTATATAGCTAATAGAAAACCCTTGGTAACTAAACCAATGAGCATATATCTTAGTTACTAAAAATATATGTCAACAATAAAAACCAAATTTTGGTCACTATTTGTCAATTTTTAGTGACCAAATTTCTTGGTCACTAAAACTCGGTGACTAAAGATAAATTTTCTTGTAGCGTTTCTTGCCTTGATCTGCCCCATTTTTGTCTTGGTGCATCAATGTTTGGTTAATCCATGTTTGGTGCATGTCTGAGAAGCGTATTGTTGCGTTTTTTTTTTTCAAGTGTGACAGAACAGTATGGTAAGTATGTATTGAGCTCAGCACAAGTTTCAATTGTGTTTCATATGAACATGATATCTTGATTTGTCTGTTTGTGCGGAGCAAATGTAAACTCTATTCCTTCATTCTTAAATTGATGTAGTTAGCACAAAAACTTTAGTTATTTTTCAACTAGAATTCTTGTTGCAATGACAACAGTTCTAATACGGAAGGAGTATATAGCCTGTGCTCCATGATCAACACTTCTTATCTTATTCAAAATGTTCTATTTGTCCACATATAATGAAAAATTATTATTTACTAAATCTTCTTTTAATATAAGCTATGCTTTCCATAAGAACAGTAGCATCAGATCATGGTTGAAACAAGAAAACACCTTTTAAAATCTAAAACAATGTCTTTTGTCTAAAAACGGTAAAATATGAATTATACATCAGTTCATGCTTTTTTTCTGAAGTTTCACTAGTACTGTATGAATTATATATAGTTCACAAGCAATGTTATGTTACATCATCAATAATGAAAAGAACGGGTAAGAAAAGATATCAAAAGATGGACTTCCATATTTGAAATACCATATATAAAACTGAAAATAAAACAAACAGATATATAAATAATAGAAAAATCAAATACTATTAGAACATAAAAAATAATTGAATTTCTTAGGCAGGCACACGATAGTTGGGTTAAATTTCAGCTTATTGGCAATTCAGGCTGGATATGTTGGGCTGAATCTGACCATAGAGGCAACCTGGGGCAGATATGTGCTAACAGGTGCCTATTGGAATGGTTAACTTTTCATTATTATTAACTCAATTTGTATTCGGTCTAACAAGATGCTCAATATAGCTTATCACACTACCAGAAAACTGAAATTGTACCTTCTTGCTCCTGAGGAGAAGTTGATGATGTCAAATCTATTTTTCCCTTGAAGACACATTGTTGCATTGCATCTGATGGGGCCGTTGGGAGAAGATGGAGGTACATTAAATGTATCCTTTGGAGAAGGTTGTTTGTTGGTTGCATCTTCTTCACCCTTGGTGACTGGCTGTGTCGACCAAAAGTGCTAGGCTATTCAGGCGTGGTTGGAATGTAGGTGGCCCATCATACAAAACAATTTTACTGTTTACACAAGCAATGAGATATCCTCAGACATACTGTGGTCGAGTTCGTAATCAAGATAGTCCTTGTTGATGACTTTGTTAACTTGAACCTTCACGTCGTCCATCGGGATGGGACTACAGTGGAAGGTACGCCCTAGAATTGCAAGACCAGTGGCAACATATTTTCCGCCCTTCCGATCGGGACATGAAGGCGACAAGGCGTGCTATCTACTATATCATCTACAGGATATCTTTGTCCTAGCGTAGAGGTTACATTGCTTAGGTTATAACCTGTTGTGAGCCTAATAGTCAGGTTCTCAGTTGACACAGTCCTGAGCAATCTCGTAGCATGCTGTTCTGCAAGATACTTTTGATCTTCTTGCATCAACTCTAAGAAATTTTCTTTTAAGGAGGCCTTGACCTCCACCTTAATTGTCTCTTCAAGAGTCTTGTTATACCTATCATGTTTTTTGTAGATCGTTGCATCCTGTGAAAACCCCTCTTTCCAGGTCATCTGTGAAGAGATGGTTCGTCAAGTCTAGGGTGCTCTGGGTTACCTAGTGCAGCAGTAAGTTGGTCTTTCTCCATATTAGGCTTGAACTTTCCAGCCTTTTGTTCTGCAGCAATCTTCAGAATTTTCTTGCCAGTTGTATATTATTTGTCTTTCTTCGGTTGTATCTGATCAAGCATACACTCAGTTCCTAGTACGATCATCACAACCTTCTAGCGGGTCAGTGTAACATCCCAGGCCCGGAATACGGCTCCAGATCTGCTCGCATGTCGTGCGGGTCCCACCTCGTAGAATAACTGCTTACACTTTCGTCCTCGCTTCTTGTAAAAGGGTTAACCCGAGTTAATACTGCACTGCAGAGCCGAGTTTTTGAATTGGTCTCCATCTCCCTCAATTTCCAAGAAGGTACTAAACTCTCCCCCCTCCCCCCCCCCTTGATGCTACAGTAGCATCCATGCTATAGTAGCTCGCATCTACAGTAGCCCACTTCGGGCCTTTTTGCTACTGGGCTGGGATACTAGATCCCCCCCCCCTTAGGACTTAACGTCCTCGTTGAGGAGCGGACTAATTTACCCCGAGGGGACAGATGTTCAATCAGGTCTCCCTGCCCTGGCAGCTTCCTCCCTTTTCTTTTCCCATTCAATCATTTGCCGGCATATCCACCGGATCCTAGATGATGGGGTAAATGTTTTTCTCGCCAGTTCCACTTTAGCTGCACTCTGAGCTATTGCTTCGAGTGTGGTCTTCTGTCGAATAAATTCAGACCACTGGGCTTCCGTTATCTTCGAAAAATATTTTGGAACCAAATTTTTATTTCCAAACTTGGCATTTAACTCAGGCTTCCACCCGCAGAACATCATTGCCATAGAGGTTAATGTACTCTTCTTTGCAAGATCTTCTGTGCCTTCTAAAAACTTTATCTTTGATTTCAGCTTGATCCACAAAATGTTTTTAGTCTCCTCATCGAGCAGCCTCCAGTCTGTAACTGTAATCGAGACGTTGTCCCTAACTATGAAGCCACAGGCATGACGATAGTTCCGGCATGCATCCTGAGTACCAAAGAGGGCTCCCATTGTACTCACTCGTGTTATGTAAAAAATACCCCCTGGCATCTTATTTTTCCCTGGCTCCCCTTTTTTACGCTTAAGTCCACTCTCTGAGGCACCAGTTGATAGTGAGGTAGAGGGAGCTTCCTCGCGTTGTTCCTCAGGATGGATCAATGTTTGACGAGCAGGAACCTATGACAAAAATTTGACAACGTTAATAGTTAGGGGGTAAGACATGTAAAAAAGCTAAGATTATTTTCAGCTATTAGCCCCGTACCTCTTCATTTGGATTATAATCCGCGTCAGGGCTCTGTGACCGTCTTCGAGTCCAACTCGAGATTAGAGAAGGATCACTCGGACTACTATAGGAGCTCTCATTGGTGCTTCCACAGTCCTTGTTGCCGTCAGAGCTGTCTGAGTCCTATTGAAGCATTGGATCATCAACATTTGCTGCAATATCAGCTTGCTAGGTCGTCTCTTTTTCCATTGCACTGCTCAAGTACCACATTGTGAGTTTTCCATTTTGAGCCGATGTTTGAATATTGTGAGTTCAATTATAACTTAGGGTATACCAAAGCTAAGACCCAGATGCAAAATAAAAGATACTGCTGCTTGATTAAATGTGTGTTTAAGCTTTGCCTAGTGTTGTAGCATTGTAACATTTGCACTAAGGTTTAAGAAACCAAAGAAAAATGGATGAGGAAGGCACCAAATAGAAATTTTAGTTTGAAAACACTTAGAGATGCATGAATTAAACAAATTAAAATTTGATCTCAAGTTAAAGTAAAAAAGCTCAAATTTGAATTTGATTCAAGTTCAAACAATGAAATTTATGAATTTCAAAAAAAAAATCCATGTGAAACAATTCTTGTTTGCAAATACTTAGAAAAATTATGAATTTTAGAAAAAAATAGAAATTGTCGCAATGCATCCACAAGATTTACTTGGCAAATAAAAAATATAATTAGTTGATGATGGAAACGGTTAAACAGATCGAACGCGAAGAGAAGAAAGGACACGGTTGCCCGCGCGTGTCCTGGGTGGAAACCAAGAACTGGCCCAATCTCTGGATAGGGTGACGACGATGCGGAGTCAGGCCACGACGACGCGGGCCTAGCTGATGACATGGGCGGCTCAGCGTCGAACGACGACGACGGTGACGTGGTGTCAGGAGATGGCGGCACGGGGTCGACGTTGACTATGTGGCTGCATGGGGTCCACTGATGACGATGGCCGCGCGGGGACGGCTAACAACGACGCTGGCGTGGGGACGGCAGACGACAACGGCGGCACGGGGTCGGTCGACGGCGGGACAGGATTCGAGCGACGAGGCAGC
>BCLG01003098.1:20390-47125 GCA_001602295.1 Zoysia matrella
GGGGACGGCGGTAGCAGTGCAGGCTCGAGCGACGGCGGGCACGCGCGAGAGGAAAATTTGGCAGCCTGTCGGCATGTAGTTGAATCTTGTGTGGTGTGGGCAGCATGACAAGGTTCTCTTCGCTGCTCACCAACTGCAGAATGAAGCTGGTGCTTGGTGGCAGACCTTTCTTGCAATGCAGCCTTGCACATCCCCGAAGGCATGATGGAGATCAAGAGGCTTGAATTCTTGAATCTCAGGCAAGGCAACAAGTCTGTCATGGAGTATGTTCATGCTTTCAACTACCTGGTGCAGTACGCTCCTGATGATGTTAACACTGACAAGAAGAAGAAGAGCTGCTTTTACAACGGCCTTTCCCAAGAAATGCAGGATAAGCTCTCTTCCTCCGAATTCCGTGACTTTAACCACTTGGTGGATCGAGCTATATTTGTGGAAGATAAGATGATGAAGCTTCAGGCTAAGAAGCGCAAGCGTACTCTTGTAGCATCGGTGGGTGGTAGCTCGCAACGCCCCCGCCCTGGGTTTCAGCCTTCTGGTCCTATTCCGGGCCGTGCAGCACCACAGCCAATGTGGATCGCTCGTTGCCCACCTGTTGCTGCAGCCCAAGCTCCAAGATCCCCGGTGAGTCAAAATCCTGCTGCTGTTATTGGTCCATGCTTCAACTGTGGTCAAACTGGGCATCTCTCTCGGTCATGTCCTTCTCCAAAGCATGGAATGGGTGCTACTGCTCCAAATCAGCCCCCACGTCCACCTGTCGGCCCTTTCCAGCAGCAAGCTAAGAAGCCTCAAGTGCCCAAGCGTGGTCGTGTGAATTATACTACTACCGACGACGTGCAAGAGGGCAACGAAGTGCTAATGGGTACGCTCCTTGTCAACTCTCATCCTACCAAAGTTCTATTTGATTCTGGTGCTTCTCATTCATTCATTAGCAAAGAATATGTCGTGCAACATGATCTTAATATGCACCCAACCTGCTCGCCACTTTTAATTGAAGCACCCGGTTCTGAAATTCTTGTCAACACCATTGTTTCCCATGTGTCGATTATGGTTGGAAATAGTCTAGTGAGATCCAATCTTCTAGTTCTTGATCTGAAGGGTTTGGATATTATACTTGGGATGAATTGGTTGATCTCTAATCATGCCATCATATATGTGGCTTGAAGAGTTGTCTCCCTAAGAAGTTCATCTAGTGGTCGGTTTTCTCTGTATCTTGGGAAGGGCAATTCTTGTCTCTATCAGTTGAATGCTATATCTTCTCCAGAGTTGTCATCTATTCCCGTAGTCTGTGGATACCCGGATGTTTTTTCGGATGAGTTGCCAGGAATGCCGCCCGACCGTGCGGTGGTGTTTATTATTGAACTCGAACCTGGAACCGCTCCAATTTCGAAGCGGCCTTATCCGATGTCTTCTGAGGAGTTGGCTGAAATGAAGAAGCAACTGAAGGAACTTTTGGACAAGGGCTTTATTTGTGCAAGTTCTTCCCCTTGGGGTTGTCCGGCTCTTTTTGTTAAGAAGAAGGATGGTTCGATGCGGATGTGTGCTGACTACCGTCCGCTGAATGCTGTCACTATTAGGAATAAATATCCGCTTCTGCGGATTGATATCCTCTTTGATCAGCTTGCCGGTGCTTGTTTCTTCTCTAAGATTGATTTGAGATCTGGTTATCATCAAATAAAAATTAGAGAAGAGGACATTCTGAAGACGGCCTTCTCAACCCGGTATGGACTCTATGAGTTTCGTGTCATGTCCTTTGGTCTTACAAATGCTTCCGCGTACTTTATGTACTTGATGAATAGCGTATTCATGGAAGAGCTCGATGTCTTTGTCGTGGTTTTCATTGACGACATTCTCATCTTCTCAAAGACTGAGGAAGAGCATGCACGCCACCTGCTAGAGAGGGATACATCGCTACACGATGCTAGGGTCATAGGGAGTCCATCTACTAATACTATTACAACGACAACATCCTACCACATCATCTAAAAAATTACTCTGACACGGGGTGACCTGTCTCAAAAGAACTGGTAGTGCTCCCTCCCGTCATGCTCGTCACAAGGGCGCTCACTGCTTCAGGCAATGCTCCAGGTAGTCACGGCGGGTGTCGAAGCACTCGCTGCGCAGCTCGTCCGTCGAGGGAGGATCGACATCGATGGTGACGTAGACAGGGTCGGTGAACTCCATGTCCTCACCGTGGTGCTCGTAGAGGAACTCCAAGCTGGAATCCTCGGCAGGGTACATCTCCATGGGGTCCTCCTCCTCGGACGCCACCCCAGCCTCGGTCTTGACCTCTCCATCGGGGTCGTCACTGTCTCCCGGGGTGTCGTTGTCACTACCTGGTGGGTCGTGTCGGAGTCGAGTTCAGTGTCGCTCTTGAAGGGAACGGTCGAGAGGTGACTCCGAACAGCCTGGTAGAGGTCAGTGCAGTCGTCTATTAGGCTGCGCTCGGCCCACTCGGCCAAGACTCCCCATGGAGTCACCTCGTCCTGGCCAAGACGACGCCTGAGCATCACCTCTGAGACAATAGCTGTCAGGGCGTCCTCAGCGAGTGGTGGGCAGTCATATCGCCTAGGATATGGGAGATGCTTGTCCCCCTATCGGGCGATGAGTGCTCAAGTCTGGCGGTGATAGCGTCGTGGGTGTCCTGGTCTAGAACAGGAGCATGCGAGGGTAAGACCCGCGCTCCGTCTGAGCCATGTGAAAAGACCTGCTTGTGCGTTGTGATCTTTGTACGTGCACCCGTACGAGCTGTCCCGCTCGCCTCAGTGTCATCTGAGGTACCATGGGCTGCTGTGCCCCAAGGAACCCGCGGTGAAGAATCAACTGTAGGGACACTCTTCCTCGCGGTATGGCGAGGTCGAGCGTCGGTGGGCTCGGGCTGCTGCTGCAGCTAGAGGATCTCCAGCTGGAGCAGTGGCATCTTCTGCTGAATCAGCCTCAGAGTGTCCCGGTCTTGGACTCGAGCCGTGCGAGTCTGAGCCACATCGTCAAGCATGGTTTCCTCCCGAGCCCACGCCGAAGCGAGCTCGGCGGGAAGTCTGGCCAACCTCTGGAGTAGGACGTCCTCTTGTGCCCGTACCGAGAAGAGCTCGGTGCAGACGGTGCCCAACAGTGTGCAAAGGCTCGAGGCCTCCTCCTTAGCACAGTACGCGCGGAAGGTCTCATCCCTTCGCATCACCCAGTACCCGTCACACAGACAGTCCAGACAGACCAAGTAGAGAGCTATCTCCTGTAGGGTGGTGCTGTCCACAGTCCGGGTGGGTCCCGCCAAGGTGCCCAAGCGATAAGTCTAGACCGGGTCTGTCGGGTCTAGCACACGGAAGTACCAGATTGATGTGGGCCCTGTGTAGGGCAATCCCGCCGTGCAGTAGGTCCCTAGTTCCTCACGCGAGATAGCCGGGACGGTGTCGTCAAAGGTGGCACTGTTGTAGTATAGCACCACGAAGGGGGTGTATGCTATCTCCGGTGGTGGGTAGATGCACACCTGCATCTGGCATCTCGGAGTATTGCTCTGAACATCGTCCCTCCACCAGTAGTAAATCACCGGTGATAGTCCAAAGCGGGTCAGGGTGCGCACAAGCACCGTGGGGAATCCAGGGATCCCCGCGACCTCGTCGGTGCTCATGTGGAACCAACCAGCAATGTCCATCTGCAAAAGAAGATGGTAAGAAAACAAGCAGGAAACAATTTTTATAAAAGTAGCAATAGGGGAAGTGTAGGAATTCTATAGAGTAGTAGTTTTGTAACGTAGTTTGTACCCATGATATAACGATGGTCTAGCTAGAATTCTAAGGTCTCGTCCTATGGTCAAATATGGCTCTGGTTCTACTCTGTCGTACCCCAATTCTGGAATACAATGTGTTCTCCATACCAATCCTTGGATCCGTAGTTGGTACACATATACATAGTAAAAATCACAGCTCATACATTACTTGTTTCAGGAATCATCCCGAATAATGTCTTACAAAGCAATGGCTGATGCAGCTCATTGAGCTCTTCCATATAAATTAAGACAGTTGTTTGTCACAATGCTTCTTTTTTGTCAAATCACAAATCCAGTGAAGCTACTCGATGAGTATAGACACCTAATGGGAGATGATATGTTATATCAAGCCAAACGGCTGAACACTAGGCTTTCAACCGAGTATGTTATGCAATATATAAAATCTTATGTCTTATGTGAATTGGAAAAATTACTCAAACATGCTGGATATAGTCTAAGCCACTTCCAACTACCACAGCCAGATCATCATCATCTTTTTCAAGTACTCACAAATAGGCTTATAACAGAAGAGCTCACTTATAGTTCCAATGCTTCCCTAGCAGAATTACATGCTGTGATTGATCAGCTCAATACAAACCAGAAAAATATTAATGACACGGCACAACATTCTGTCCAAAATAGTTCTGGACATGTCTTCTTTATTTATGGATATGGAGGCACAGGAAAAACATTTCTTTGGAATGTTCTGCTCACCAGTATTAGGAACCAAGGTAAAATTGCTTTGGCTGTTGCATCTTCTGGAATTGCTTCTTTATTACTTCCTGGTGGTCGAACGACCCACTCATGTTTCAGAATAGCTTTAGATATCCAAGAGCATTCTGTATGTGGTATTAAAGGATACACAGCTAGCTGAATTGATAAAACACACATCACTAATCATATGGGATGAAACGCCTGTTAACCATCGGTATTGTTTTGAGGTACTTGATCGTACACTTACAGATATCTGGCATCCAATAATAACTCTTTTGCAGAAATGCAGTTTGGTGGTATAACAGTTGTTCTTGGAGGTGATTTTAGACAAGCCTTACCAGTGATTCCATATGCAAAAAGAAAGCAGATCCTCAATGCATCTATAACCCACTCTCCTCTATGGAGGACTTGCAAAGTTCTCCACTTGACTGAAAACATGAGGCTTAAATGTCCATCCATTTCAAATCGTACCAATGCCCATCTAGAAGAATTTGCTAATCCGTTACTCACTTTTGGTGAAGGTAAAGTTCCAGGCAGCCCTGCATACCAAGTAGATGCTACTTGGATTCAAATCCCTGATTACCTTCTGCCGCCTCATAAACAGAGAAATCTTGCATCATTAATTTCATTTGTGTATAGATCAAATCCACACCCTTCAGAACTAAAAACCTATCTATGTGAATGGGCAATATTGGCTCCAATGAATGAAGTGGCTGCTGCTATAAATATAGAAATTATGAGTCAGGTGGCTACAGAAAAAATGTCATATTTCAGCTTTGACAGCATTGACGATACGTCATCTAACTACTGCACCACCAGGCTGTTCGGAGTCACCTATCGACCGTTGCCTTCGAGAGCGACACTGAGCCCGACTCCGACACGACCCACCAGGTAGTGACAACGACACCCCGGGAGACGGTGACGACCCCGATGGCGAGGTCAAGACCGAGGCTGGGGTGGCATCCGAGGAGGAGGACCCTATGGAGATGTACCCTGCCGAGGATTCCATCTTGGACTTCCTCTACGAGCACCATGGTGAGGACATGGAGTTCACCGACCCTGTCTACGTCACCATCGACATCGATCCTCCCTCGACGGACGAGCTGCGCAGCGAGTGCTTTGACACCCGCCGTGACTACCTGGAGCACTGCCTGAAGCAGTGAGCGCCCTTGTGACGAGCATGACGGGAGGGAGCACTACCAGTTCTTTTGAGACAGGTCACCCCGTGTCAGAGTCTTGTTTAGATGATGTGGTAGGATATTGTCGTTGTAATAGTGTTAGTAGATGGACTCCCTATGACCCTAGCATCGTGTAGCGATGTATCCCTCTCTAGTGTTGTGGTGTATGTAATTTAAGACCTGATTGGTGAAACTCATGCTTGTTTCTGGATTTTTCTGTGAGTGCTATGTGTGTTATATATAACTTAAAGATCACATAAAAATTTATACCGCTTGGAACTTGAATTTAAATAACCCCTGTACCTTTCACCACCGCAGATGGTACGTCCCAAGTCAGCCCGCATCCAAGCCCGCCAAGCTGCCTGTGACGGAGCCTGCGAAGGGCGCCCGGCTAGAGGAAGGACGGCAAGGCGAGGAGCACCTGCCAACCGTCACGCCTCTCAAGCTAGGAACAGGAGAGCCCGTAGACAACCATGGGAAGAAGAGGAGCAGTCCACCCAGCATGGAGAAAATGAGGTGGCACGCTCAGCCTCGCCACAGCGAGGGCAGCAGCAGTAGGTGCCGCCGGAGCCGCGGCAGGAGCAGCAGAGCAGGGAGCAGCTGCCGCTCAGGCACCAAAGACCGTTGCAGCTCCAGAGCAGTGAGCAGTTGGGATGAAACTTCTGCCCCCACCTGAGACCTTGGTGGATATGATGGCAACGCATGCGCAGCTTCTAAATGCCATTGCCCAAAGGATGAACCACTGCGGAGGCCCTTACCAGCAGAATAAGATGTCAGAGTTCATGAGGCTCTGACCCCAGTCTTTGACAGTACCAGTGATGAGCCACTCGCAGCTGATGATTGGCTGCGTGATACCATCAAGAAGCTCCGTGTGGTGGAAGCCAATGACCGTGAGAAGGTCATGCTTGCTACACACCAACTTGTAGGAGCAGCAGGAGAATGGTGGAACAACTACGGGGAAGCTATCGCAGATCCTGACACATTCAGTTGGGAGGAATTCCAACAGGCTTTCCATGATTATCACATCCCTGATGGAATCATGTCCATTAAGGCAGATGAGTTCCATCACTGAAGCAATGACCTCACTGTCAACCAGTACATCAAAAAGTTCATGAAGCTAGCACATTATGCCCCTGAGGATGTCAATGCTGACAAGAAGAAGCAAGACCACTTCCTCAAGGGCTTATACTCTTCCATGAAGACCCAGCTAGTAACGCACATATCATGACTTCAACACATTGCTGAACAGGGTGTTACTGCTGGAGGATGCCCATGCCGGTCTGGAGGGTGAAAGGAAACGCAAGCTTCATGCTCAGAGTTTCAAGCAGCAGAACAGGGGCGAGCATGCCCAGTTCGAAAAATTTTGGAGGGCACAGTATCAACCAACTATGCAGTTCTGTGCACCTGGAGGACAGCAGTAGCAGCAGCCACAGCAGTCTACACAGTCAGTTCGGTAGCCTATGGCTCTGCCGGCACCACTCCCAAACCTCGGCATGAATCAGGCATCAAATGTGGTGAGGGCTTGCTTTAACTGCCGTGACCCTGGGCACATGGTGGCCAACAACCCTAACAATAGACCACCAGTTGCCGCTCCAGCCAACTCTAGGGTGAGGCCCGCAACATCAGCAGTGGCTCGCAGCGCACCAGCAGCTGGACAGCCAGTTAGGACATGGACGCATCAACCATGTCTACGCCAGTGAAGTGGAGGATGCGCATGGTGTTGTGCTCAGTGAGTACCTGGTTAACTCTACTCTCGCTACTGTTTTATTCGACACTGGAGCTTCGCATTTTTTTGTTTCTTCGAAGTTTGGTGAGATGAATGGTCAGATCCCCGGGAGCAACTATTAAGTGCCCACTAGTGTGCTCGGGGGTTAAAATCTTTTTAAGTGGGGTAGAGTTTACCGCCAACCTCATAGTTCTTAATTCAGATGGGATAGATGTGATTCTGGGTATGGATTGGTTAGCTCTGCATAAAGGAAAGATATCTTGCGATGAGCGCAAGGTCACCGCCACTAATCACAAAGGGGTCACAGTAGAATGCTAACCTCATGAACCATAAGGACCCATAGTCTGCACCATGGAAGCCACACCTATAGAGGCAGTGCCAAGAGTATGGAAATATTAGGATGTATTCCCTGAGGAATTACCCGGAATGCCCTTGGATCGGGATGCGGAGTTCCTCATCGACCCTATCCTTGGGGCAACACCTATAACCAAGAGACCTTATCGGATGGCAACAAATGAGCTGAACTCAAGGAGTAGATAGCCGAGTTGAGGAAAAAGGGCTCAGTTGTTCTAGTTCATCTCCCTGGGGAGTGCTGGTGTTCTTTGTGAAAAGAAAGATGGTAGTCTGAGGATGTGCATAGACTATCGTTCCTTGAATAAAGTCACCATAAAGAACAAGTATCCACTACCCCGAATTATGACCTCTTTGATCAATTGAAAAATGCCAAGTACTTCTCCAAGATTTATTTAAGGTCTGGGTACTATCACTTAAAAATTAGAGACTGTGTCATAAAGAAATCTTCCTTTGCCACCTGTTACGGTCAGTATGAGTTCACAGTGATGCCCTTTGGTCTAACCAATGCCCCGACCTACTTCACGAATCTGATGAACAAGATTTTTATAGAGGAGTTAGATAAGTTTGTGGTCGTCTTCATTGATGACATACTCATCTACTCTAAGACTGCTGCAGAATATGAAGCCCGCCTGAGAGTGTTACTTAACAGTTAAGAGAGCACCAACTGTATGCCAAGTATAGTGTGTGAATTTTGTCTGCAAGAAGTTGCTTTTCTTTGTCATATTGTTACAGCCGAGGGAGTAGCAGTGGACCCAGCTAAATTCGAAGTAGTCACCAACTGGAAACAACCTACCAATGCTACTGAAGTCAGAAGTTTTCTCGGGTTAGCCGGCAGGAGGTTCATTGAAGAATTCTCTAATATTGCCAAGCCAATGACACAGCTCACCTGAAAAGACAAGAAGTTTGAATGGACATAGAAATGTGAGGACAATTTTCAGAAGCTAAAGTCACATCTCACCACTGTACCCATACTGATATTGCTTGACATCATCCAGGCAGCTAAAGAAGCATGAGGAGAACTACTCTACACACGATCTAGAGTTGGGCGCAGTTGTGCACGCTCTGAAAATATGGAGACATTACCTGATCGGGAATAAGTGCCAGATCTTTATAGATCATAAAAGCCTAAGTACATTTTCACACAATCAAAACTGAATCTGAGGCAGAAAAGGTGGTTGAAATTAATAAAGGACTATGATTTGGATGTACAGTATCATCCTGGGAAAATAAATGTAGTGGCTGGTGCCCAAAGCTGCAAGGCTCACCACCACCAAAGGAAGGAAATTACCAGGATCCCCGATCTGATAAAGGAAATGAGTCAATTAAACCTACATATAGCTGACCCTGGCCAGGGAGCAATCCCCACAGTCCAACCCACATTAGAAGCGGAAATATGACACACGCAACCATGAGATCCCAAGATTCAAGAAATAAAAGAGTTGACAAGGAGGAAAATGTTAAAGGATTCCGAGTGGATGAGCAAGAAACATTATGGTACCGACAACGGATTTTTGTACCTAACGTAAATAGGCTTAGGAACACCATCTTGGATGAGGCTCACAATTCAGCTTATTCAATCCATCCAGGAGGCACTAAAATGTACCAAGATATTAAACAAAAGTATTGGTGGCTGGGAATGAAGAAGGATATCACGGAGTTTGTAGCACAATGTGACGTCTGTCAGAGAGTAGAGTAAAAGCAGAACACCAAAAACCTGCAGGACTGCTACAACCCCTACACGTCCCTCTGTGGAAGTGGGACGAAATCTCTATGGACTTTATCATGGGGTTACCACGTACCGGCAAAGGGAATGACTCGATATGGGTCATATTTGATAGGCTCATTAAGGTTCCACACTTCATACCAGTAAAGAAGGCATACACCGGAGATAAGTTGGCACAGCTCTATATAGACCATATATTGAGGTTACATGGAGTGCCCACAAGAATAGTGTCAGATCGTGGATCTCAATTTACATCATGTTTTTGGAAGAGTCTGCACGGTTTGCTTGGGAGCCGCCTAGACTTCAGCTTAGCCTATCACCCACAGACTGACGGCAGACTGAGCGAGTGAACCAGATACTTGAAGATATGCTTCGAGTTTATGTCTTGACATATGGAAAAGATTGGGAGAAAAGCCTATCCTTCGCAGAATTCTCCTACAATAATAGCTACCAAGCCAGTCTCCAGATGGCACCATTTGAGGCTCTGTATAGCCACAAGTGCTGAACCCCACTAATGTGGTCTGAAGTGGGAGAACGGTCATTCTTTGACCCGTCAATAATCAAGGATGCCGAAGAGCAAGTTGTACAGATACGGGAAAAGTTAAAGACTGCACAGAGTCGACAGAAGAACTATGCGGATACCGGCCAATGGGATCTTATCTTTTATAAGGGAGATTTTGTATACCTGAAAGTGTCACCAATATGGGGAACACGGAGATTCCAAGTTAGAGGAAAGTTAGCACCCTGCTACATTGGCCCCTACAAGATTCTCAACAGGATTGGTGCAGTAGCTTACCGCTTAGACTTACCGGCAGAACTGTCAGATGTGTGCCCAGTCTTCCACGTGTTGCAGCTAAAGAAGTGTCTGCAAGTGCCAGAACAACAAGCACCGCTTGTAGCCATGGATTTAGAGCCGGATTTATGGTTCCAGGAATATTGCCTGACCGCATCCTAGACGTGGCTACCCATCGAACACGAAGAAGAGCCATAAACTTCTGTCGAGTTCAATGGCGTAACCACACCGAAGTTGAAACCATATGGGAGCGTGAAGATTACCTCAAGAAGGAGTTTCCTTACTATTTGGTAAGCAACCTAAATCGCTATGACGAGATTTCTTTAACTGGGGTAGCTTTGTAGCAGCCCAAAATCTGCAACAAATTCCAAAAGCCAAAAGTCACCTCCTAAATTTTTCTTCACTCTCTCTCTCTGAGGTCTTTTTGAATTATTTACGAAACCAAACTCATTAAAATAGAAACACTAGAGAATTAAAAATTTCATAAAATATTAAAATTGGGCTTTATAGTGTTTGATTTTCCTTTCTCGCCCCTTTTTCACTTTTTCTTCTTATTTTATTATTCGTTGTTGTTTGAGTTGTTCTGGATATCTATTTCCATTCCCACCGCACCGGCCCAGCAACATGCGCCTGAGCGTGCCGCCGCCCTCCCTCGCGGCCACCTCGAGGCCGCCTCCGGTGAGGAGAGTGGTGCCATCAACACCGTTGCACTCACGCGCACATTTTGCCCCCACTTAACCCAACCGACGCCAGTTGCGACTAGCACGGGGCTAACGCCGCTGCCCCGTATTGCTCCAGCGGCCCGTCACTGCCCAAACCACACGGCCAACACCGTGAACCAACTTAGGGAAGGTACGATGAGGTTTAGAAACCGCAGGCGCACCCCTTGCATGCCCCCGGCCGCCGACGGTGAGCCTCCGGCGATGTCCGGCGAGCAACCACCACGGCTTGGCCACTGCACGGCTCGGTCCGGAACGCGAGCGCCTGGCCCGGCCAGCCGGCTGGCTGCGCCTAACAGCTCCTGATCGGTGGGCCCCTTGGTCCACCCGGCAGCGGCTCACGGCTGTGCCTGGACCATAAGCCGACCCCTCCACTCACGCCATATCGTACACATGTAGACGTGGTCCAGTGGACTGCACACACACTACTACAAAAAGCATTTCTGCAGGCGGTTCTAAAGGCATCTTTACAGGCGGAATTTCAATCAGCCTATAAAAATAGATCATTTATCAGGCATAAATTAAGAACCGTCAGCATTAGAGAGATATGGTTGGTTGGCTGAATGGAAGGAATGCTATTCTAATGAGAACCGGCAAAAGAATGGTTTCCAATACAGGGACGAAAGAAGAGAGACGAAAGGAAGTAGTGAAAGAAGAAAAGTACGCTGACAAAAGTGAAAAATCACATAGCCACTAAGTCAAAACGTCCAATGAGAATGGAGATCAAGAAGGATATGAAATCCATTAGCAGCTCTGTCAGTTGTTTCATTATTGGCATTCCTTAACCAATATAAAAAGAAAGAGATCACAAGCGTTATCAGTCTCCAGACGCATCTATCTATAAAAAGGAGTAGGGCACCTGATATGAGATACATACTGGAGTCAAGGATTGAGACCACTCATGAGAAGGCAAAGAAATCGTTTTTATGTATCTAAAGGGAAAGAAGGACCATCCATTGGCAAGCGCTTAAGGACAATGGCTGGATTAATGAACTCCGACAACTGCTTTCCCTTGCTGCACATTGCCAACTAAGCTCTCTTACGTACCAACTGAGCCACTTATTTACAACGGAAAGGTAAGTCCGTTAGGCACAACTGCAAATGGAGTTTATTACCTTAGCATTCCCAACTGTAAGGGATTACCTTAGGACAACTGGAAATGGGACGGGAGAGGCTTTAACAACTAATCTTTCAGCTTCATATGCCGCCGATCCTTGACAGGCAAAAGAAAACCTCTATTCCGAGGCTAGCTTTCTTCCTTGTTTGGTGGGGCTCTCTGCCTTTACCTACCCGTTCTTTCCTTGCCACCATTGTGGTGCCGGTTTCACCCCCTCTGCTGAGGAATGGAAGAGATTGTACCAAGTCCATAATGGTCAGGATTCCACAAAGAAGGTCAAATCAAGGGCCTTAGCTTGGAACCTCCTGACTTACCTGAGCACTATTTTCTAACTGCCTGCTTGACTTGAGGGAAGATATCAAAGACCTTGTCATGGCAATGAAGGCAGTAAGCTTGATGCATTTTATCCAAAGACATGGAGGTGGCAATTTCTTATCAAAAGAAAAGAAAGAAAATCAGTTTATAGCCTAACAACCTTCTGGCATACCTTAGCCAGAATAAGGGAATTATGGTCAAGGGAAAAATGAAAGAGCATAAGCCAGAAAATGGAAACTCTCAGGATAGGAATGAAGTATGGGAAGAAATAAGAGCCTTAGGCCTGTGCTTGACATTTGTTGAGCTACCCTGGTCATCAGTGCAAGGTGAAGATGAACATAGTAATAGGTGACAGTGAAGAGAAGGATGAACGATTTATTTTCATGAGACTGTTGGCAGTTCTTCTTTGTTCTTTTCTTGAACGAACAGCTGAGTAAAGAGTAATATGGCCTATGAAAGCTTGCTTTAAGTAGGCTACTATTATTCTCTTTTATGCTACGCTACGCCCTAGTTATCATTTTTTATGAATTCATTCCAATATCGATGAAAGCGGTCCATAGGGCAGTGAGCGGGATAAAATGAAACAATGGAAGAAAGAAGAGGCGCACAGCGGGGAAAGTACCCCATGTGGATTGACAACTCCAGTTTTATAGCTTGGGGAAAAGATCACTTACTCTCTTTGGTCCTCCTATGAGATTTCTTTTTTTACTTTTGATGCACAGTCTCTCGTCTATTTGCCCAATTCAGACTTGGTAGTTCCACGTATACACACGAAGTGGCTACCTAGAATTCCTTCTTTTCGTAAGCTTTGTGGATGAGGGGCAGAGCGAGGAAGGGATATTGGATTTTCAAGCCCAGACGTATTGAAGCTAGCCTATAAAAATCAAGATTATAGGGATCCTCTTTGAAAGGAACATGCCTAGACTAGCACTTTTACTTATGTATGAAGGTGGATCTCCCAATCGGTGGACTCCATTCTTTTGATTCCCCTCTCTAACCTCTTTAAAGATAAAGCGAAAAGCTATTACGAGGCCTGGGTCAAAGAGCTACTAGTTGACAAAAGAGCTACTTAAACAACCACTTATTCAGTCTGCTTTCGGTTTCAAGAAGAACTTCTTTAGTTAGAACTTTTAGGGCACGCACAAAGATCACGTGAACTCAATGGTGTGCGTAGGGTAACTAAAGAAGCACTAAAAGAAGGCAAGAGCATGCCTCACTTACTGAGCGCAATGCCCTACCTACCATCTCGATTCTCAACGAATTGGATGCTCACCATATATTTAGTATATGGGTGTATGCTCGCGAAACCTACTTCACTCCCACCCACCTTTGATTGCATTAGCCTGCTGATTGATCCCGTCGAGGAATGTGGTTCGGCAAAGGAAGATTTCAATATTCTTTCTTTGGATTTACTTTTTATGATGCATGTCCGATTTCATCTAATTTTCATTCTCCCTTCCTTTTTGTACTTACTCTACTTACTTAAAAAAGAGCACTTCAACAACCCTTGCCTGAAGAGAAACTCCCTTGAAAGGCCAAAGCAACAGCAGAGTAGCAGGTCAAAGAGGGAGAGAGAACTGAAACCGAGGATACTTGGGTTGGTAGAACTCTTCTACAGTACTCCATTAACAGAATCAAAGTATAGACCAATCAGCCTTCCTTATTGTCCAATATCGTTACTAAAGTGTTGGCCAACAGACTAGAACCAGTGGTGGATAGGAAAGTAAGTCCCAGACAGCTAAGATAAAGTCCCCGGTAGTGTTGTCACTGCACAAGAGGTGCGTAACAGGTATAAGCAAAGAAGAAAGCAGAACACTGGATTTCGAAAATGAGCATATGATATGGTGAGACAAGTTTCTCTTTTCTGAGGTGAGATGCTAGCCAGCCCTCTATTCATGGGTGAGATATCGACTTTTCAGCGTTACCACGTACCAAATCATTCACTCTATCAGGCAGGCAGTCAATCAATCTATATACGGCCCCACCGACATGATCTCACTTCTGCAGCCTGCACCAGACCCGTATTATGTATTTTATGGCATAATCTTTATCTATGATGGATGTGTGGTTTACCATGGCCCACGCGACAATGTGCTTGAATTCCATGAGTCCATGGGTTTCATCAGGTGTGATAGGTGGGGATGATGCAGCTTCCTCCAACAAAACTAAGGCAATGGTTGACTTTCCTCGGTTTCGAAGTCCCTAGTTTTGTCCTCCGCTGTAGTATTCCGGTTAGTAGATGGCTTTCTTCATCGGGAATCAGGCCTGTGCTTTCCATTAGGTGTGCAACGAAGGATAGCCTTGCTTTTCTGATTCTGATTCAGTCCAAAGACAGAGGCAAAAGAAAGGTCGTTCTTGAATCGGACTTGGCTTCTTTTTCGGCAAGGGCAAAGGTTTGGCAATTCCACCATTAGCAAAGGTTTAATCGATTGACGGCATCCTCGGGCAAAGGCACCTGCTTTTAGCAATGGTTGTTATTGGCAAAAGGAATGCTTTACTCGGCTTGTAGAAAACTCTGGACTAGGCCGAAGCAATTCAATTAGTCGCCCGTGTCAACTACTCATTTCAATTTATCGATTTTCTATGCTTCCGTTCCTCTCTTCCCCGAAGAAAATATTCCTCACCTCGCATAGAAGTCAGTGATTTGATATGATTGCTCTAATACAGAAAGAAGTTAGTTCTTCTTCAGGTAAGAGATCTGAATCATGCCAAAATGAAGGTGCAGTTCATTCAATCCCAATGCGTCTGTTCGCCTAGCCTACTACCCCTTGCCTTTATCCTACTATCCTCGTAACTAACTGTAGTTCATCCATCGATATCCTTTCCCTCATTACCGGTATCATACCAAGGAAGCGGGCATTGGCAAAGAGTGAATCTTTATCCTGCCCTCGGCATCCTATGCACGTACGAATTATCTAGTTGTATCCTAGTGATAAGTAGCACTAGCGTTAGTAGAACAAGCAACGGATCCTCTGTTTCCGATTCCTAGCGAACTAAATCAATTAAATAGACCAGGGCTAGGAAAATAAATCAATTATCTAGTTGTAGACGTCAACAATTAGGATCGGAACAGCAGCGTGATCAAAGCAGGTTGCTTCCTATCCTAGGTTTCCTATTGGAGGTACGGCTCTACGGAAGTAAACGAACTAGCCTTGCTTTTGAGAATTATCTAGCCAAGGTTCTAGTGAGAAGCATTCCTGGAATTCAAAGAAAAGATAAGGGCTCGGCTTCGGTTCCTTCCTAACTTCCTAGTCGTTTTGTTAACCAGCAGAATGGCTTATCACAACTGTTCCTATGCGGCCCCTTCCATCGCTAGAGATAAATAAATCTAATGAAATGTACCAAGGGGCACGGCTCCTAACAACAACGGCCCGGTTGCCTACTTGGCCTTTAAAGGCTAACGGCACCCAGGTTTCCTATTGGATAGAGGTTTGGTTCATCGAAAGCAAAGGGGATTATCAACCTAATCCTCTACCCAGTTCCCAAGGCTCCTTCCAAGAACACCTACCTAGCGCGTGCTCCTTCCTATTATGCCTAGGTACGGCTCTTCCTCTAGCGCTAGTTTCACCCTTTTAGTCGATATGACGAGCTTTAGACCTATCGCTATCCCTTATCTCGAGGGAGCTGCCCCAAAGCCATGGCCTAGGTGCTTGGTGCCCTAGATGCCAATTAATAGCTCGGTTTCAGCAAAGAAGAAGATAATATAAAGTATAAGGGCGCTCCCCTATCCCTTTTCCAAAATCCCATTCCTAGGGTCAATGCGGAACGGTCCGTTCAGACATATCCTTTCCAACAACGGTTCTTCGAGCGGTACACCAATCGGGGGCAAACGGCTTCCTTCTTTGGCTAAGGGAAATCCAATCAATGAAAAGCATGGCCCGGGCAAAGGTTTTGAATAATTAAATAGATTTGATAGGAGGATTTGGATTGTTTTCCTTCGCCTTGCTTGAGAACCAGCTATCCCCTTTTCCTTTCGAACAAAGGTTTTTATGCTGGGGCTGCCGGGTAATATGGTCCTCGGCCCAATATCCTCCGCATAGGTGCTTAGCGTTGATTTATCGCAATACCAAGAGCGCTACGATTTAGTGGAAACGAAAGGTGTTCCTACGACTAACGCTAGATCATAGAGATATGACGCTAGGTAGTACTCGCAAGGTAGTACCTTCCATTTCTGTTTACCGATTTGAAGAAACCAATGTCTGATGGCAGATTCGTGTAATGGAAGCAAGATATTCTCTCAACTCAGGTATTCTATTCAACCACTTCTCTTTTGTCAAGTCAAGTCAATCAATTCCAGATAAGTTTCTCGATGATGGATGAAAATGAACCCTGCCTTCGTTGACTTCCGAGGATCCTTCTTCTCTGCCAATCCTACAACTATTACTTTTTCGGATGACAATACAATACTACTACTACTTCGAGGAGGAGTCACCTTTTTCAATTCCCTCCCTTTTGCTATCCCATGTTGATGTAACGACGAGTATTGGCAAGGCTGTAACATTACATGCTGGTCCTAGCCTACGTTCGTTGGTCGGTTGACTACCGGGAAAGGGCAGAATAGCAACAGTGAGGAAGCATACCAGCCAAAGAAAGACGTGAACAAATATTAACCTGAGCTAACAAAGCTTCAGAGTCCAGATCATACCAGCCAGAACCAGAGGTTAAGATGTTGATACTAGTCTACCTTAAATGTATTTTGACATATTTTCGATTACAACAAATCAGGTGATTGTAGCTAACCTTCTCCGTGGCTTCAAGATTATGTATGCTATCTCTTTTGCTTTTTTTTTTCTAATACTATCTACATCACACGCTTATTCCCAAGTAAAGGAATGAGCAAAGAGGGGTGCCCGCCCTCTATGTGTTTGTTCTCCTAGCATTCTCATACCAAACTAGAAATAGGAAATATACAGACCTTTTGTGGATCTATATGCGCATACATTTTTTCATGGCTTTTTTATTCACTCCGTTTTGTATGGCCAGTAACAATTTCCTATGCTCGCCTTGCTTCCATATGGATATAGGTAAAGAAGACTACCCCGCCTGAGCATACATACCCACACTACCTAAATGCCTAGATCTCTCGATGCATCACGGCTTTGAAAGCAAATAAGTAGATAAAGAGTGGCCAGACACAAACAAGGGGCGAAGCGAAAGGAAGCGCAATCCGGTAAAATAACCAACCTAGGTTTCCCGCTTCGGATTACTAAAGTGCTAAACCTACCTCAGAAAACTACTTTTCAAAACTCTTACTGCAGATCGACATCGGAGGTGGCCCAAACCTAGGCTATGACGCTTCCTGTTGTGTACACAATGTTGACTTGAAGTTTGTTTACACAGTACGAGAAAGACAATTCTAAAGAATTGGAAGAAAGAAGACCTGGGGGTAATACTACTTATGGTGTTGCAAAGGAAAGAAGCGAAGTCTTCCATAAGGCGGCTTGGGCTTGAGGGACCGGAATCAGAATTGTGGCTTTCAAGGAATGACACGACACAGATGCGCGGTCTCTTCTTTTTTCTGGGGATTTCCAATTCATGATTCTTCCTTTATCTTTGAGGCATACTCATGTATGACCTTTAGTGAAGAACGATCTTTCTTTTTCCTTCATTGCCACCCAGAAAGCGAACTCTATTGGCGTAGTCTTTAAGTTTCACAAGCATAGGTGAACTATTGGGAAGGCCAGTAGAGGACTCTTTTATTTGTGCTTGGTTGACCAATGGTTCTTTCTTTTTCTAGGGTTTGTGGGAATCTTTCCCTTTTTATTCCAAATGCCCAACAAGTCTACTTGGATTTCGCTGACAAGATCATGCAAGAGCTGGGTCTCAATGATGAATCCGGCTGATCTCCAAGACCGGAGACATCCATCAGTGAAAGAAAGAAATTGAATGAAATCCCTTATTCGTTCAAAATTGAATAATTAAATAATGGCGGTCTGATCAAATAAGGGATCAGGTCGCTCTTAGAAAGATAAAAGAAAAGCTCTAACTTTGTTCAATCAGTTGAGTTTTCTGCTATCAGAAAAAAAAGTATCAGATCGCTACGGCCCCTTAGGCGAGTTCAGTCACTGAGGGGAGAGAGCAACTAGTATGGCAAGGGCAATGACTTTAGCTTGGTTAGCAGCAGTGGATGAGTCAGTGGAAGAGCCGGTAGCTGCGTGCAATTAGACACTTAAAAAGTGGATTCTTAGCTCTCGAGGTAACTCAATACTCAATAAGTTGAGCTGATTTCACTAATTCCTATTATTCTTCTCTTCTCCACTATAGATATGACAATGTTCCAGCCTTCTTTTCCTTTTCTAGCTGTAGCTGCATATTCTACTTCCTATTCTCATCTGGCTATCACTTAAATTCAGCAATGGTCAATGTTGTGGCGCTTTTACACTTCAATTCTGAAATTGCCTCGTTACATAAACTCGTAAGTAGTGTTATCGGTTTCTTCGGTTCGGTTATCCGATAAAGGATTGCTGCTTTCCGGAAGTTATTGGCAATGAATTTCTCGTATAAGAAACGGTAGTATGATAGGTTCTCCGTTGATGTGCTCTTTCTGAATTGGGTAGGTCATTTTATTCGCTTTTTAGTTTTTCTTGGTTGGACTAACCCAACCGGCAATTTCCGCCTTCCTGAATTGGGATAGTCAGATTCAGTCTTTCTTTCATATCAAAGTCAGTTCTTTCCTTGATTCTTTCTTTTCGTGCATGACCATTCTCGAACTTTCAAAAAATGACAGAATTGACTTTTCTGCAGCCACTATTTGGACTTCTCCTTTTAAGCAATTATGAACGGAACAGGCAAGAGTGATCTTCAAAAGCCCAGGTTGGCTTTCCCACTTCCAAATACGTAATAGTAAATTAAGAGTAAGGCGCGGATAGCGGACAATTTCCATAATAGATAGCTAAAGTGCTTAATCCTGAGAAGATGGGAGACGTCGATTGTTAGAGTACTCTTGACAAGTGCATTTCTCAAATTCTAGCCAACAGATTGAAAGCATGCCTGCCTGTTTGTTCTTTTCAGTTCCAATCAACCTTCCTTTTCTTTTTGAATCCAAGCAGGATGCTTTGCACTTCAGCCCCTGTGAATACCACGTCAAGGTGACAGGATTCGAACCTATGGCCCTCTGTACACAAAACAGATGCGCCGACCAGAGTGCGATACACCTCGTACCCCCCCCCCCCCCCGGAACATACGGATGTACCTGATTAAAAAAGACTCGAACCGCATTCGCCCACCCCGCTTTGGGCACAGGGAGGCGAGAACCACTGCTCTTAGGAAATCAGCCTACAATTCTCACCTCGTTTCACTTGCATTTTCTTTCGTTCAGTCTCGTTGTAAGAGTGGAATCGAACCAGTCACTCCGTTTGGATTTAGAGTCCAATGGGCAAAAAAGAGGATTTCCAGTCCCCCGCCCGCAGCCTGCCAGAACCTTTTTCTTGCTTGATTTCTATAAGATTTTTTGAGCAACTAGCGCGAAAGCCGTTGCGCTAATGCGCATCCATTTTCTTGCTTGATTTTTATATGATTTTTTGAGCAGCTAGAGCGAACCCCGTAGCCTATCCATGGTCGGGAAGGCAGGCGAAAAACACACACAAATAAAATGGAAAGCAAAAATGCTTTTTTGTCTTTTCTTCTTTTGAAACCCATTAGCAGGCTTTTGCTTTTGGTATTCTATATCTATCTAATATTAGAAATCTATTTCACTGGTTTGATTTACATACCTCAGTCATGTTATTTGTCTAGCTTTCAATCAGAATAGCCTCTCCACCGGTTCCGAAGATTCATTTGGCTTCAATGTGCTTTTAGATTGGAATCTTCTGATAAAACAAATAACATTCTTGAACTGTTTAGGACAGAACAGGCCTCAGTAGAAAGCGAGCTTTTTTTGCGTATAGCCAATCTCGTAGCCCAATTAGCGCACGGGCTGCCCCCTCAACTCAACCCTGGCGAGTATGCTAACTTGGTCTGGGAGCATTTAGACGGTGCAGTTAGTATTGACCACTACCGCCAAGTCCATAATTCCTAAATTGATGAAGTACACATAATGGAGCTCAAAAGCCGATTACAAAATTTACTTTTTGAGCATCATGAAAACATAACAAATATCCTTACAATAACATACGTGAGACTGCTTTCAATTTTTTCGAACAACAAGTCAAACCCAATGAACAATTCCATTCAAAGGAATGTTCTAGAGGGGGCCATTTTCCACTATATTCACGATATTGAAAAAATGGAATAAATTCTTCACGATTTCTAGAGTTCCGGGATTACTTCACAGATATCGATTTTCGCCTAAGCACGGCCTCTAGGTTTGTTCAAAGTGTAGTACAAAGAACTATCGATACACCAAAAATGAGTAAAGATGGGTACATAAAATGAAGACATCGTGGATTACACAAATTGGGATGACGATAGGACATTTCACTTTCTTTCGCAATATTTCTAATCACAACTCAACTACTAGGAAAGGGATTGCTTACTCTCAGCCACGTTTTCGCTTATGCTTAGTTAAGTGAGGATTCCATTCAAAGTAACGTAACAGGAGCATCATCTTCAAAACTTCTCGGGATCCAGAGTATGTTTATCGAGAAAAGGTCCCATCCTTCAATATCATGATTGGGTCAACCATGCCCTGTTTATCGAGAAAAGGTCCCATCCTTCAATATCATGATTGGGTCAACCATGCCCGATCATAAGTGAAATAGTTTGATCAGGTCGACCAGGTCAGGCCTGATCATGAGTGAATAGAAAATCGAAAACGTACATAGCTGTTCCAGTGGAAATACTTTGTTTAATTCTACCACTTCTACTAGGAGTAGCCTTTTTAGTGCTAGCTGAACGTAAATTAATGGCTTTTGTGCAACGTTGAAAGGGTCCTGATGTAGTGGGATCTTTCGGATTGTTACAACCTCTACCAGATGGTTTGAAATTGATTCTAATATTTCACCAAGTAGTGCTAATTTCTCCCTTTTTAGAATGGCTCCAGTGGCTACATTTATGTTAAGTCTGGTTGCTTGGGCCGCTGTACCTTTTGATTATGGTATGGTATTGTCAGATCTGAACATAGGGCTACTTTATTTGTTTGCCATATCTACGCTAGGTGTTTATGGAATAATTATAGCAGGTTGGTCTAGTAAGGGGGGGGGGCGTTCGGTTGCCTATGATACATGGACCAATTGGTCAAAAATGGGTTTGTGCCGCATGTGTTGAACGATCTACTCTACACAGGTGTGGGCTTACAGGGCTAGGGCTCATAAATCCTTTCTTTCATTCATCAAGGGGTCGGTCACTTTTCCGGGCCGGGATCGAGAAGTTGAAGTCATAAAAAATTCTCTTCGCACCCCAGATCAGGAGGAAAGGTAGCTTGTCAAGCTGGTCTCACTATTGGAAATTCTAGCTTTCTCTTTTTTTCTCACCGGCTCTTATTCTTTGTCAACGCTACTAAGGACCTGACGGTTCGCCTACTTGATGAATGAAAGAACATGAGAAAGGGTTATAAATGAAAAGGTGATGGAAGTAGTCTACTACAGTACAGCCACAGTTAGCGGCTGAGTTTGCCTAGCCTCGCCTACTATTTCTTTTTAGTACGCGAGCGAGTTAGAGAAGAGGCTTAGGGATAAGTGAGTGTTGGTGCGTACGAAGCCTTCATTCTACTACGCTACACAAACAAAGTCACTTAGCTCGATGTTAATTAAGAGAGTAAAGGAGGAATACCCTACATAGAAGAACCGTTGTTCGCTTACAAAGGAAGGTATAACCTTTTGCTCCCCGGGGCAAAGCTGCTTCGCACCACTGATAGACTACTTAATTAAGATTCCATTTCAAAGGCGCTACTTTGTTTCACAAGCCTTTGTCATTGTCAGTCAACTAAGGTTGGCCCTCGGCCCACTGTGAATCCGTAAATCAGAGAGCATGCCAAAAAAAAGGATGGTTCCCTATGCATTGAATTCTGTGCGTTCTGGAATGCACAGAATTCAAGTACCTAACCTCTCCTTGTGATCGGGATGAGGTAGATGCCTCCCAGCCGGGGGGTGGATCGAATCGGAGTTTCCTTAGGTAGCCACAGACCTACAGTTCTCCTTAAACTTCTGGGCTTGGTGGAAAAGAAGAGAACAAAGGTACACGCGCTTGCTGTCTTGGTCTCTGCCACGGACTGGGATCGCTCGCCAGCTAGACCCACTAGAAAAAGTTGGAGCAACATTGTATGAGAACATATTACCCATCTTCGGGGACAAGGGGCGGAATGACCTCTCGATCTACTTACTGCAGCCCAGGACGGGTGTCGTCGTCTAGGTGTGACTTCTTGTTTTGATCTTCCCTACGCCTAGGACGTTGTCTGGGCCAAGAGCCATAGTTAATTGCTGTTTCCATTTGGTTCTTCTTTCTCGATGTTGATACTGGCAAGACCCAGCCAGATGATGATCTCTGCTGGTTCGTAATGAGAGGACTCTTAGTACCCGCAAAAAAAAGGGCGCTGGTGAAAATCATTTGATTTAGTTTCTTGCTCTCCCTTAGCAGCGGGAAAGGAGTCTATCTATCTGCCTAGCTTTGGTAGATTTCCCCCAACGCAATTCAAAAAATGGAAATTCCATAAATCCCTGAGGTGGATAAGTCTGACGACTCAGCAGCAGTGTGGACTTGAGTTTTTCTGGTTCAGGAGATCTGATCTATAGTTAGGGGGCAATACATACCAAAAGGTTCGAAGAAGGAAGGTGCAGTATATAACTAACCCGCCCGGTCTAACTGCTGAGAGAAAAGTGCTTTTCTTTCCCTAAGAGTCCTCAAGTATACACAGCTATTGCTGATCCTTTGCGAGATCTGAATGAGACCCTTCAGAATTTCTAATAATCCATGTTAGGTCAACATCAAGACAGAGCATCTCAGTTGGCTCTGTTAAGGAAGTGAAACAGGCATTCCTAGGTTGAGGTTACCATAGGATTGTCCCTCAGTCAGGCCTCCGATTCCAAGGAGTTGATTCAGCAAGTTCCCCGTGCTACCCCGTGGGAAGTCTAATCGGATCAATCGGTGGTTCCGTAATGAGTAGTCGAATACACATTGAGGGGGCCTTGCCTCCTCCTTCCTGCCCACACCTTCATTCTTTTCCTCCTCTGATCTTAGAAAGCATACTAAACTTCACTCCAATCTTTCTCCATTACCAACAAGAGCAGCTCTATCTATTGGCCCTTGATGAGTAAGCTTAGCTATACCGTTTAGGTTGCAAAGCTGCAAGCTCCCTTCTAATGCGTTATTAGGCTGCTTGGAGCCTTCTCACTTAGTAAGACGCCTTCAGCCCTTCCTCCTTACTCTGTTTGGTATTCGCTCGCGGGTTTGTTTCCAGATTCTTGGTTGGCTCTCTCTATTGTTGTTTGTAGATCGTGCGTCCTGCGCATTGATCCAGCAGCGAGATCCGCCCTGGTTGTAAAGCGAGCCGTTCTTCCTTTAATTCGTTGCTTTGTCTTCAGTTTGTTTTTCAACTCGACCTTCTCTCAGGACTGTGGTGACGAACCATACTTCTCCTCGTTCAAGTGGTTGACCCGTCTGTCCAATAATTTGGCTAAGTGAATGGGAATCCTATAGTTTGGACCATCCTGGGAAGAGTAGTCAGAGGCAATTCGCTAATATGGAGCTGTTTATATCGGCTTTCTTTCCTGCGAGTTCCACTCTCGTTCTATCCATGTTCAGCTGTCCTTTTTCCATCTTGGTACTGTTGATGGTGGTACCGCTCAACTACGAGATGCTTGAAAGTCGATGTATCAATAATGTTCCCAAGAGTAGCATCGAGCCTCGAAACGGCAAGCCATGCTTCAAGCTAAGTCAGTATGGATCTAATTGATTGCTAAACTGAAGGAATGATCTCTGTCGAAGATTCTCATTCTGAAGCAGGTGCCTAGCTCTGGAAGGATGGATGGGATCATACCTATTTGAAGAACATTCTGTAACACTAGTTTTTTAGTGGGGAAGGAAAAGAAGCACACAAGCGAACAACCATCTAACCGTCAGGCTGAACTCCCAGGATCAGTCCATCAGTAAGAAAAAGCTTCTGTTTCCGTCATTCAGCAGTGGAATGGAATAGTTCGATGGTATTGATCGTCCAATCAATATTGGAATGTCAATCGTGATAAATCGTGTGATTTGATGTCACACCCAATTTTAAGGCTAAAACCAAGTGACATTTTATGTGTGTCCAGAAATCAAGTTTCACACATAAAGCGACTTCATTAATGGTAAACCGAACTATGTCTCAAACAGCTAAATTT
Source organism: Zoysia matrella (assembly GCA_001602295.1). Classification (NCBI taxonomy): domain Eukaryota; kingdom Viridiplantae; phylum Streptophyta; class Magnoliopsida; order Poales; family Poaceae; genus Zoysia; species Zoysia matrella. The sequence goes on from BCLG01003098.1 coordinate 45,041, forward strand.
AACCTATTACAAGAATGACTAAGAGTCTTATAAATTATTACAAACCAAAGCAGCGGAAAACAAAATAAAGCGTCTTGGGCTACATAAGCAGATGACCGTAGTAGCTCGCCTAGATTTCAGCTCTAGGGTCTTCAATGTTCTCCCAGACTTCGCCTTCTACTGAGCAGCATTTATAAATGCAAGGTTGAGTACGGAAGTACTCAAAAAGTGTGGGAAAGCATGACATGCGGCAGTATACAAGAAAAAGGCAGCATAGATTTCTTTTGCATAAAAGCACATCATAGAGAAACACATCCTATTAAGCACATATTTACTGAGTGAAAGACATCGCGTCTATAGATCAATCATGCCTACAGCTTACCCCAGCTATATCACCAACATAAGAACCAATCACAGTACCCCACTGTGATCACCAACCAAACCCTACTAAAATCTCACTAATCATGTGAGGGTCCATGCAATGCTCGTGACCGTGACCACGGCTGTTATGACAGTTTTCACTCTACAGAGTTTGTACACAATTCCCCACGAGAAGTGATTTCATCCCCTGTTTTCAGGTGGACTAAAGAAATCTCCATTATACCTATGCCGTCACCCTCGCATACTTCCTTTGGTGCGAGGGCCAAGATATCACTTCAAAACTTTTCCAAAGCTTCCTCTAGCTTGTGCATGCACACTGAGGTTTCACCTAATAAGGCACTAACCATAACCTTAGAAAGGCCCCCTCTTATGCCAGATAGTTCCCGGAAGTAACCCTCCCTTCTCCACACATCTCTCTCTAAGTGGATCATGGCGTAACCCGCTTTCCTTGCTTCACCGGTTGGCACGCACAGAACTGGTCTCCACCACTTACTACGCCAGGCCGTGCCTATTCTTGGCTCGTAGTTGTACGGTAATACATGGGTGGTCGCTCCACGGACCGGTCCTTAGATTTTGGAAGATAACATACCAAGGGACAATGCCGGTAACCCTGCACATAGCCCTACACCAACCAAATCCCTCAAATCGCTAATCTCCAAGTTAATATTAAATAACCCATTAATCCTCGTGAAGCAAGTATGATAATAAATTAAATTAATATCACCCATCCCAACAACAGTAAGCTAAGCATGTAATCTACCCAACAAAAAGGTAAACTAGGGCGACAAGGTATAATAAGAAAACCTAGATGGATTCCTAGTAGTAGGTGCGCATTCAGTTTGACACAAGCATGCAATCTATAGGATAGAGGTTTTGTAAAATAGGCACAAAATGGTCAAGAACACTTGCCTTGCTGCTCCTGGGAATAGTATTCAACTGCTTCAAACTCCTGCTGCTAGAAATCCTCGTATTGCAAGTCCGAGATGAAGTCGCCTAATGCATGAGAGCACAAAATAAAAATCAAATGCAACAAAACAGACCAAGATCAGTATAAGTATGTCATGAATGCATAGGTTATTTCGATACGATCGTTTTGGTATATTATTCACTGAATTTGGAGTTACGATAAAGTTATAGCAATTATAAGGTTCATAGACTAATATGTAATTAATAATTAAGTATTGAGGACCTATCTGTACAATATGAAATTATTTAAGGACTAAAATTTAATTACAAAAAAGTTCAAGGGTTTAAATGTAAATTTGTCATTAGGCATAAACTAATTTATAATTAAAAATAAGTATAGGGGCTTTTCTGTAAAATTGTCATAGTTAATTATTATAATTAATTATTAACTAATTATCAAGTTTATTTTTCAGATTATTAATTAATTATTATTTTATTTAGTAATTAATAGATTAATCTAAAATTAATTAACTAAATTTTTCTAATTAATTTTAATTAACCGGCACTGCTGATGTCATCGTGACGTCATGCTGATGCAGTAAATGTTTGATTTATTTTATTCAAAAAGGAGGTTTAATCTGGGCCCTTGATTTCAAATTGAATGGATCTGATAAAGTATAAGATGTGGCTTAATCTGGTGCGTTGGATTACAATCGAATGGATGAGGTTGATTGGGTGACGTGGCACAATTTGGGCGCTTGGATCTCGATCGGGCGGATAGGATTCAATTAGATATCGCGATCTAATCTCGGCAGCCCG
>BCLG01003099.1:3450-32315 GCA_001602295.1 Zoysia matrella
GATCAACGGCAGCCGTCCGCCGTGCCCGCGCCGCCCACCAGACGTGGACGGCACGTACAGCCGGAGGCTCGTGCGCATGGCTTCGTTGAGCGGGATGTCGTTGGAGTGTACCACAATGCGGCGCGCCTGCTCGTCCCCGCCCTCCGCGTTGACCGCGACGGGCTCCCCCGCCGGCGCCGCGGGGCGGAGCGGCGCTTCCCCGTACCGGACGAGCGAGCCGTCCTGATCGAACCGGATCTTGAGATACTTGTAAGGGTCCATCCCACCTGCCGCCGTCGAGCTCTACCACTTCGCTAACCAGCTGGGTAATTAGTGTCGTGTGTTTACTCGCACTCGAGCTGGCGAGGTGAGCTCGCCGCGCGGCGCGCATATATACCGCACGCGGCGCGGCGCGGGAGCTTGCTCGCTTGGTGTCCTCCGCCTGAGACTGATGAGCGCGACGGACGCGCGCGCGCGCGGGGCTCGGTGGCGGCGTGGCGCGACTCGATCGTATGCGCCTCGGCGTCCACACGCTCGCGGACGCGGCGCGCGCGTGCGCATTGTGGCTCCCCGGGTGGATCGCGGAAAGAATCGAACGTCCCGGTCGTTTCACACCGGCCGCGACGGGGACCCGAGCCTTAACGGCTTGCCCAATAACACGCCAAGGCCAGGCGGCGCGGGAGTGGCCGGCGTGCGGCCACGCCGGCCCGTCCAACCGTTCGGTACGACGCAATGGCACTGGCGCGTCCGCACCGCCCTGCCCTAGATACAATCCACCAGCAAGCGAAGTGGCGACGCGCGAGTGGCCATCAGGCCGCGGTATTACTGTATCTTTTGACCTGCTCATTCGTGTCTGGAAAACGAAAGGTTTGGTTTTGTACACTGCTTTCTAGTACGCCCTTCGTTCACTCCAAACCCAAAAAGGCCATCAGCCTCTCGTGAAGTGTCCTTTTAAAAAATCACTAAGAGGTGCTGCAATTGATCGCTAATCAGTATCAGGCGAAAGTTTTTTTAATCAACGAGCCATGCGAAAGTAGTCAAGTGAATGATCTCCAAGTGGACTGGCCGAGCTTTGTTTGGCCGGAGCAGCTCACCTGTCACTCTATCAGCCCGCCTGGTCATACTTTTGTGTGTTTCACATTCTGATTTGTGACCGCTAATGATGGCAATCAAGCTCACGAGGACCAATTATGCGATCAACAGCAGTCCCATTACTGGCGTGCATCTCCACCGCATTGATCCCCAATCGTCTCGTAGCAATCCGACCCTCTTTTTATCTCGTCTTGCTGACACGACTCGTGGCACTCGCCCAAAGATCAGTCAGCGTCACAGGGCGCGAGAGCGCAACAGCACCGGCCCCGTTTTTAGCATCGCCGCCGCATCCTTTTTCGTCGAAGCGACGAGCTCTGCCCGTGTCCACACCGCGGGGACACTGGCGCCAGATTCTTCCTCGGCAGATGCGCTTTTTGGTTGCGGGTGTGGTGTGGGGCGGGTGCGGCCGCCGGAGGGGCATCCGCGGTGGAAGCGACCGGGCCCGCCGCTTGTAGAACGACGGGTGATGACTGATGAGTTGACGGGCTTTCGTTCCGTCCAACTCGTGCGCCATGCACAGTTGACGCGGCGGCAGGACGGGTGAGCATGTGGAAGTGGAACACCCGCGTCGCTGTCAGAGGCGCGGAGCTGCGGGCCGGGGCGCCACGCGCTGGATGGCCTTGGCCGGAGTGACCAGGATGGATGCGAGATCTTTTTAGCCATGTGTTTCTTCAACCACTCGGATGCCGAGCCTATGCCTCTGTCCCTTTCTGGAGAGCTGCCTGTAGCAAAAAATATACGAGTATTTGTTGAAGGTATGACCGTTGTTTGGTGCAGTCTTGATCCCGACCTTGAGTTTAATAATGATCTACGTACTCCATCCGAATTTTTATTAATATTAACATTGGGAAGAGACTCATTAGCTCTGCCATCGTCAACAAGTCATGGAACACATGATTAGACATAAATTATCGGCTCTTTGAAGGTAAAGAACAAGACAAAATATCGCAAAACGTCGTGCTTTTGCAGGCTCTCATAAGAATCAATCCAATTACGATGGGGAAAATTTATTTGAGTTCCAAAGAGGACGAAAGTAACATTAACATTCTGATTTTCTTAGCGACACATTAGCAAGGGGTATGAAATCATAATACGAGTCAATATTGAGTTGTATTTGTGAGATCATGATAACCATTCTCTATTCCTTAGAATGAGGGACAAAGTTCTTCAGATGATATATCCAGTGTGTACCGACATTGGGAGGTTTTAGGGAAAATGGATATAAGGAAATTGACCAGATGTACAGAAAATAGCACACCATTTTCCAAAAACACTGTTCTAAAACAATTATTTTGCAATAACTGTAGGTATGAGCAACAACAAGAAGGATTCATCAGATCTAGAAATGTACAGGTTATGTACATTTACCAAACACATACGGCCTAAAGTGTACACAGCGTGTCGATAAGATAGAGTTCATCTGAAGGGAATCCAGCAGTGTTCAAAGGTAGTGGGAAAGAACTGACGCGGAAATTCTCTTAAGGGATGAGGATAGCGTTGAGATGTCTGATTCAGTATGGCCGACTGATACAAACAGGCGGATTCCAACAGGAAGTTTGCACCTGTCCAAATTTGACTTCTTTGATGTAACAATGAAAACCGAATCTTCCTTCAACATCTGTTGGACAAAGGATATGCTTGTGAAAGGTCATGTGGACAGCAACCAGAAATATTCTCAGAGTTTACTCAAGCTTACCTGTTCAGCAATGGTTTCAAGAAGATCTAAGTCAGTGGTGGAAGAACCTGTTGATTTCCTCAGCTTAAGGAAGACAATCGGTGACAGTATGTGGCTGGAAATTTCGAGCCCAGGAGTATCCGACAATTCTGCAGATTGAACAGAAAGGGTATTACTATCACACGATTGCCTTTAGTCATCGACATTTTACTGTGCATATATAAGACGAGTAATGACATGCCATGTAAGAACTTTCACAACTCATTTTTGAGACCACTTCCACGATTTCAGATTCCAATTCTATCCTGATTGATGTTCAGTTAACTACCGTTACAATTTATGCGAGGCAGATATCACAGCGTTGCATTGACATAGGCCTGTCTATTTCCCAGTGTCAGTGGAAAAGGAACAGAAACAACTAGACCATAGTCCAATGAGAAGGGAATAACATTTACCTTTATGAAGAAGAGCAATATTGCTCCTTAGGTTTGTAAGAACAGATGGATTCTCCTCCAGGAAGTTGACAGCAGAAACAGCAGCAGTGGCAAGATAAGGTGGCAGTGAGGCAGAGAAAACATAGCCAGAGCTGCTTAGACGCTGCAAAATCATATCTCCCCAATCAGTTAAAATACTAAACAGAAAAAACACTTCTATACAGTTCCACTAATCTAGTGCTGCATCTACCTGATGATCAACAACTCTGACACTTCCTGTACAGAAGCCACCATCCGTAGCTAAAGCATTTCCCATACCAGCAGTAATGATATCAATTTTTTCAATCTGCGCAAACATGGAAGTTTCAGAAAAGGGAAGAATGTGCTGAACTGTCCAGAAAGCAATACTACACAAGACAAGAAAGCTGTGGATTATAAAAAAAATTCAAAAAAAAAAAACACACTAACCGGAACTCCATAATGTTCAGCAAGGCCCCTCCCAGACTTGCCAAGCACACCAAAAGAATGACTCTCCTCCAGAATAACACGGAACCGATATTTTTCCTTCAACTTGACAATCTCATCCAAGGGTGCCATTTGGCCAGAGTTCTGCATTGGCAGACCACAACCACTGTAAGGCATGTTCTCATTAAAACTTTTATTTTTTACCCGAATTACATTGGGCTGATTAGGTTTTTACAGGCATGATCAATGTGTAATGTGAAAAATACCATAAAAAGAGAGCAAACACTCACTTACAAACAAAATACAATCAGAAATAGATACCTGGTAGATGGACTCTACAACAATGTAGCGTCTAATCTTTTCGGCACGTTTGTTACCACGAGTAAGTTTCTCCAGAGTACTTGCAAGTGAAGCCATGTCATTGTGCTTGAAGTACATCACTGTACTTCTTGATAGATGAAGACCATTTTGAACTGCCCAATGAACACCCTCGTCACTGCAATCACATCAAAATAATGGTTAAGTTCAGCAAGCAAAATCATGGCAAGGAAAAAATCATTTAGTGCAAAACATGTGGTAAATGCATGCCATCGTGAAGGACATCAATTGATCATCAATACACAAGCAAATCACAATTCAATAAATGCTTTACAAACATTTATATTATGTTGTCACACAGAAAGCACCAGATTAATGTGACTCGAGCCATAATTCATATGTTTTTTGTTGATGAAACTAGTGAACTTACGCAACTATGATATCTCCTTTCTTACAGAAGGCAGGTATCACACTGAATATTGTTGAGATCCCGTATGAATACAGAATGGAGTCTGGAGTTCCCAGAAATTTAGCTATCTTTGCCTCACAGTCAAGGTGAACATCTGCAGATATTCCACAATGAAAATGTAAACTCCTCCTTTATATTGGCAATGGAGGTCATTTACGGGAATGAAGATACAAACCTATTGTCCCATAGAAGCCACGTGGGCCACAAGACCCAACACCATATTTCTCCAATGAACCAACACATGAATCCTGAAATCCACCTACTTAGTTTGGATATACAAAAAAAATAAACAGTTGCTGAATAGCTTGGAATTGTAGAGTTGTATCTTACAATAATCTTCTCATTGCCAATTAAACCAAGGTAGTTAGCTGATGCAAAGTTTACAACTTCTTTACCATCAACGACAGTGTGTGGTTCAGCAGCACTGTAAAAAATAATAATAGTGTCAGCACTTATCCTCAGATTTACAAACGATATACAATATTGACCAACTGTAGATACGCAGATATCCTGCAATCATGAGGCAAACAACTCTATTATATTCAGTGTGCATCCAATTTCATAACAGTCAACTAGAAATCTCTCAAGAAAAACTTCCAGAATTAAATATCATATGCATATAACTTAAACAATTTTCAAGGGGAACCGGTAAGGATGGGAGAAAAAACATGAGTGACGTTAGAGAGATCACAGCAATGTTGGGGATATTCACAGTTACTCCTCAAACAAATATTACGCAATTTTAGCATGGCTGCTAGCAGTTAAGGCAGATTACATGAAAGTACCGTTACTAGTGCAATGCGGTAACAGCCAAAACCACATGACCCGAAACCACATAAAGGTACATGCACATAGTGAGAACAAGAATCCTTTCTAAGAAATAATTAGTAGTGCAATAAGGTAGCAGAAACATCATCTGATTCGCTACCACATAATGGTACAGGCTTATTGTAATGACAAGAAGTCTTACCATCAAACAGCAAACATTACGCCTTACTAAGATTCTATGATATTAGGACAGAAAAATTGTCCAAAAAGACAGTAGGCATTTATATTGAATGCACAGTTTTGTGCAGTACAATCTAGTGAAAAGAATGATTCAGTACTTCAGTTCAATATTGGTTTCTCACATGACACCGTTAGCTTAAGTAAAAATCGATTCAATAATTGCATCATTGAACTGGCAATTTTCCGACACCATTGCATCCATCCGTATTTTGAACAAGAAATCTAATGTGACTTTGTCACTGCAAACAAACTGTGACATATACCTTTCTAGCATGGGAGTTTCAATTCGGGCCCCCTCCTTGATCGGAGGGCATAGAGGCTCTGGCTCCCATTCATCACACAGCTCGTCAATCTCCTGCAGAGATCAGCGTGCTTGGCTTCAGCTAAAAGTTTCATGAAGCAATGGCCAAAACAGAACCTTTTGACATTAGTACATTAGTTAATGGCAGCCATAACAATGCCTGACCTTTTCAGTAAGCGGCTTCTTCGGGGGTTTGTAGCTCTTTCTGGAGAGCTGAAACACTATGACTGCAATAAGAAGTCCTTCGACAACCAAGTGCCCTGAAATCACACAGCCACTCTACGTCAAAACACCGAGCCACCCACAACACATCACCTCATCCCAGCGCATCACAGTAAAACTGGATTACCATCAATATGGACCCCGAAGACGACGGCACGGGCAAAAGGGGCGTTGAACGCAGCCGAGACACGGGCGAGCGCCGCCGCGGTGGCGTTCACGACCGGCAATGCCATCTCCATTCCCGCCGCGCGGGCTCCGCGTGGCACGAGACGGGAAGTTCAGCGCCTCAAATCTGCCGAACAAGCAACGGTTCAGTCGTAAATGGATCGAATCGACCTGAATGAGAGAAATTAGAATGCACAGCAAACGATTCGGCAACGAACTTGGTATCCGTCCTAGCAGGGCGGAATTCGACGTGTTCGGGTACAATTACGGGAAGATCTCACAGAACAAAAGCGCGGCTAGGGCTTCCTTACCGGCGAAAGTGAAGAAAGCAATCCAAGGCCCGGACGGATCTCCGCCCCCGCCACTACAGAAGCGGTGGGTGCTACAGCCGGCGAAAGGCGGTCGCGCGCTTATGCGTCGAGAGGGCTTGACGAACGGGTCGCGGTAAGCTCGGTTCGCCGGCGGGAAGGGAGAGGGCGACGGATTCGAGGCTGTGACCAGGGAAGCCCCGATGTGGCTGTAATATAACGCGGGGCGGGTGGAGAAGACGACGGACGCCCAGCCGGCAACCGGAGACGAGGAGTTCTGAGGAGTGGGCTCGCCCTCGGGCGGCGGTCGTCTTTGGCTGGCCGGCTGGGCTCCAGCGCAACGGAAGCAGAGGGGCTCGCCCGTTTCGATTCGACCGGGCCGGCCGGCCAGCGTTGATCAGGGTGGCGAGTGGCGACGGGTCAATCCTGGCCGACGCTTATTATGGGCCTTTTAACCCTCCGATAATAATGTATTCACTCAAGGCCGCTCGTGCTTGACTTGACTTGAGGGCACCCCAAGAGGGATTCCACTGTTGCTTTGGTGTTCTGACGTGACCGAGTGGACTGCTTCAACAAGGGCGGAGCTTAAAAGGTCTTGAATGACTTTAGTCAATGTGAGAGAGCCGCGGAATGTGGATTTCTCAAGGAAAATAAATAAATTCATTTCCAGCTATGCCACTCCTCCATGAGCACGGTTGGGCCTAGCTTGGAAGAATGTGTGGCGATCTGGGCCGAGGTCCCTTTAACGGGCTGATCTGACCCGTTTAATTCCTTCTTAGCCAGCGTAGCTCTGTTCATTTGAGATTTTTATTGCTGTTTGCAGCGACGGGCGTGGCTGTTTACTTCCTACGTCAATTTTGAGCAGTTGCAGCCACAGTCAACTACAGTAAAAGTTGAATCCAACATGTCCAATGTGAATAACTTTTTTTTATATAAAACGGTATCTGTATTCAAAGGATAACAAAATATAACAGGGAATACAGAGTTCGTAAAAAATACGAGCAAATACAGGACCCCGCGATACAGGCACATACACACGGTAAGCCTGCTGGAGCCACCTCGACGCCATCGTCGCTTTGGAAGAGAAGCATCGCCATGTGCCTCCGACAAACAGAGAGGCCACCATCGCCTTGTCTTGAGGAGAGCTGCTATGCACTAAACTCCGATGCCCGCCTGGCGGCCGGGGACGAACCCCAAGCGAACAGGCTACCCAGCCCTCTCACCGACCGGTGAGCAGGGAAGCCAAATATATCCTCCTTCGGACCAGCTACACACGATCTGGCCCCTGGCCTCTTTGAAGGAGATCAAACACAGCAGCCGAAACTCCTGTACAAGGACCAAATACATCGAAACCCACCTCCACAAGCTTGCTGATGATGCTGGAGCAGAGCACCACCAAGAGGAGGAAGAGCTTGAGAGGACTTATCCCTTAACCACATCATCGTCACCACCTCGTCGTACCCATAAAAAACCTAAACTTATAAGAAATAAGACCTATCCAACCATTAACAGCAAATCCACGGTCTTTTCTCACCTTCCACCAGTCCAGAGACCAGTGGAGACGAGGAAGACCGCATGCTGTCGACAAAAGGGACCGCTAGCTTTTCCGCCTCTCGACTGTAGCAGGATGGAGAGAGTTCAAGAGAGGCACGGAGACACGAAGTAAACACCACAGAATATTTGAAGAACATTTCAATCAGTCATACAGTACATAGCGGAAGAATATTAGAAGCAACGATAACATTACAAGGGAGCAAGCTTTACATGCGGAAGAGCATTTCACGTGCCGCCGCTTCTCGCACGCTACTGAAACGGTCATGCCCATGCATGCAGAGGCACGTGCTCCTCCCACACGAGACAGACATGCTTACTTAGCTTAGCTTCCTGCGCCAACGAAGACGTTTCCAAAGCCCAAACAAAAATACTTGTACACACACTTGACACACCTATATGCACGAACATACACACATAGTCCATGTCACATGGCTTTCGGCTGAGCTGCAGCTTGTGCTACGTCGTCGCACGTGCTCGCTCGGTTTTCCATCAAGCTTGCGGCCGGTTGGTTTTGCCTCTGCGAGAACTTGAAACATGCACGCGTAAACAAAAAGGACATGGAACTCGGGCGCCTGATCATCAGAGCAGATAGCTAGGTAGAGCGGCGCATGTACGTGCGCGTACCTGTTATTCCTGTTGCCGTTGCCGGCGGAGCTGTTGGGGTAGCCGTAGTCGCCGGACTCGATCTCGCCGACGTCCTTCACGAGGAGGGCGTAGTGGCGCCGCACGTCGTCAACGGTCTTGCCGCCGCCCACCGCGGAGGCCACGCGCTCCCAGTCGCTGCCGTACGTGGCCAGCGCGCGCTCGAACCTTTCGTTCTCCGACGTGCTCCACGACATGTCCGCCATGCCGGCGGGTAGGGTACGCGCTCTCCTTTCCTTTTCAAGACCGTCAGCGAACGCCTGGCTCTAGCAAGCTCTTCTCAGATCACTCGCAAGTGGTGGCGATCGACCTGTGGCTGGCTTCGAAACAAGCATTCACTGAGTATGGTTTTATATATAGGGGTAGAAAGGAGCAAGGGCTTGTCGCAACATGGATTATAACTAAAACCGCTGCAACGAATCGGGATGCTGATGTACAGTACTAAACTAAAAGGAAATTTGGTCTATAAGAGGATTGCTAAAGCTCAAAGGGCAAAACAAGTGCAAATTGTGGGAGGGGCCAAGAGCGTTTGTGCCGGGGATGCTGACAAGCCCAGGTGATTGGCTGGGGTTTTATTCCACAGACGTAAGAAAGTATCGAGGCTTTAGGAAGATGGCACTATTCGGACCGCAGATTTCCTTTGTTAATTAGAGGGGTTAAATGGTCGCCAGGTCACCAGGAATAATGCTTATCTATCCTAGGCTAAACCTAGCGTCTATTTTGTTGACCTTCTATCGTGACTTCAGATGCATGCTCACACTACTAGAATCTACAATTTTTCTTTAAAAAAAACATTAGAGAAAGAAAAAAAAAACCCTAAAGAAAAGTTTCCCGGAATGCTTACTAGAGAAATGGTCGACTAGAACTGAACGGTGCACAAATTTGTCTGAAAACCAAAAAATAGCTTTCATAGAAAACAGGAGTCGTAGGGAAATCAGGTGGGGCAGTTAAAAAGAAAAAAGCAGGCCCCATGCCGCCGTTGCCGTTTGCTCCGGTTGCCGGCCACCATTCTGCCACAGCACGCATTGCCGAGAGTCCGTTCCACCACCGCGTACGTCGCCGTCAGCCACCCTTCAACCACCGCGTCCGCCACTGCTGCTAGGCCGACGCCGGGCCGCTACCCTGCTGTTGGCCGTCGCGCTGGTGACTGTTGTCTGTCAATGACTTTGCACCAACAGCACACACTTAGCCGACCTCTGACTGACTCTGAAACTCACTCTCGACCTCTGAAACGTGAAGATGAACAGTGCGCAACAGAAAAGACAAACATGAGCGAACTGGTGAGTGAACTGCCCGGCTTACTTCTCAGAGAAAAGCATTTGGATTTTATATACACGCTGCAAGTGCAGCAATAAATTTCTACAACTACCAACTACTCCACTGTACACCTTTTGACTTCGTCATCCACTACCACACTGCGCACGTCGTCTATCACATGTCGCCGCTTGCGCTGCCACAGTGGAGTCCCGTCGGACGTCTCGTCGCCTTGGGAACCGACGAAAGAGTAAAGACGGAGCAGCAGGGTTGTTGTGTCCAACAATCTCTCCCTAACCATGCTGCTCCTTAGCCACTTTGATCACGCCGATCTAAGACCGAGTCTCCAGGAATCGGACGCGTCCAAGTGACTTGGTAAGAGTGTCCGCAAGTTGTCGATTGGTTTCGACGAACTCGAAGACGATCCACCCTTCCTCGACACAGTCACGGATGAAGTGATACTTCACGTCAATGTGCTTGCTGCGGTCATGAAGAACAGGGTTCTTGCACAGGGCGATGGTGGACTTGTTGTCCACCGTTAGGGTCGGTGCTTGCAGCTCCTCTCCTGAGAGCTCGCACAGCAGCCGATGAAGCCACACACCCTGACATGCAGCTGTCGCCACAGCGATGTACTCCGCCTCGCACGTCGAGAGAGCCACCACTCGCTGTTTCTGGGCCTGCGAGCTGATGGGGTTGTGTCTCAGGTAAAACACGACGCCGGTTGTGCTCTTCCGGTCGTCGGTGTCGTCACTCATGTCACTGTCGCTGAACCCGGTCAGCTTCAGTGAACCTCCGCCGGTCCTGCTGTACTAGACTCCAGAGCCTTGCGTCCCTGCGACGTAGCGTCGAATCCTCTTGATAGTGGTGAGGTGATCCTACTTCGGATATTGCATGAAACGGCTCACGAACTCCATGGCGAACGCAATGTCCGGCCGTGTGTTCACCAGGTAGCGCAGCCCACCGATGATGCTTTGGTACCAGAACGCATCAACGGTTGTGCTCCTCTTAAACAGCTTCAGCCGATCCTCCATCGGCGTCTGTGCTTCCTTGCACTCCGAGAGGCCTGCCCTCTTCAGGAGCTTCGCCGCGTAGGCAGACTGGAAGAGCTTGATGACTCCTCCTCCTGCATCACCTCGATGCCCAAGTAGTAGGATAGCCACCATAGGTCGCTCATTCTAAATAGAGACGTCATCAGCTGCTTGAACATCTCGATGTCCTCCTCTTTGGCGCCAGTGATGATAAGATTGTCAACGTAGACTCTGACGATCAGCGTGCTCCCTTTGGAGCGTCATGTGTAGAGTGCATGCTCACTTACAGACTTGGTGAAGCCAAGCTTATTTTAGCTTGCGTCCAGTTTGGTGTTCTACGCTCGCGGAGCCTGTCAGAGCCTGTACAGCGCCTTCCGCAGCCGGAGCACCTTGTGCTCTTCACCCTTCTCAATGAAGCCCAATGGTTGTTCTACGAACACCTCATCGGCTAGCTCTCTGTTGAGGAATGCTGACTTCACGTTCATGTGATGGACGTGCCAACCTTTCTTCGCCGCCAACGCCAGCATGAGTCAGACCGACTCCATCCGCGCAACTAGCGCGAACACCTCATCAAAGTCTACTCCTTTTCGCTGCACGTACCCTTTGGCAACCAGCCTCGCCTTGTGCTTCACCAGCTTCCCATTGGCATCATGCTTCACCTTGAAGACCCACTTAAGCCCAATCGACCAACAATGGGTCGGCGGATCCACTAGCTCCCAAGTGCGGTTCTCTTCAATTGAACGTATTTCCTCTGCCATAGCCTTCCGCCAGCATGGGTCGTGTTCGACATATGCGAACGTGTTTGGTTCCTCGGTAGTCACCGTCAGGAGTTCCTGCGCGCTGCGTTCCACCTGAGTCCCTGACCTCAGGTGTTGATGGTCGAGGATCAAGTCACTGATCGACCAATACCTCAGCGGCCCTTCGTCCTGCGCCGCATCAAGGTCGAGAGAGCGGTCGAGAGGTGGCGACATGAACCTTGGTCTCCCTGTAGACCTCCCCGACCAAGAAGACCCTGAGCTTCCTGTACTCGCGGCGTCTGAGTCGCTCTACCGACCCTCAGACCCCGACCCTCCACACTGACCCGGCCATCGGGCCTCGAGTCATGCTGGAGCCGACCGCCCGACCCTTGGTCGCGCCGACTGCCCGACCTCTGGTTGCGTCGACTGCCCGACCTCAAGCTGCGCTGACCCGCGGACCTGGAGCCGCTCTGCCCAGCCGGATCCGAGTCCTTACTCGCTGATCCCGGGCTTCGCCGACCTCTAGTCCCGGCATCGCGCCGATCCTTGGTCGCAGCCGAGTCGCGCCGACCCTTGGTCGCAGCAGGGTCGCATCGACCGTCGGAGTCAGAGTCTTTCCGACTCGATGACCTCGACCCTTGATCGCGCCGACTCCTAGAGTCCAAGCCTTACTCAGCCAATTCTGAGTCGCGCGGTGCGGCCGATCCAGAATCGCGTCGACCCCGACCGTCCGAGCCCTCTGGCTCTGCCGACCTCGGTTCGCGCTGACCTCTGGCATCACCGCGCTCAACACCCCCTGAAGCTGAGCCCACCTCTATCTCCAAGGAGTGCTCGAAGAAGGAGCTTCGTGAGCCTGCCTCCCCTTAATCGGCACTGGTCCCTAACCAGTTCCAGTTTGCCGCCTCATCGAAGACGACATACCGAGAGATATGCACCCTCTTCCCGATAGGGTCATATAGGCGATACGCCTTATTCTCGGCTTCGTAGCCAAGGAACATCATCTTGGTGCTCCTATCCTCTAGCTTGCCGAGGTGTGGCTTTACCTTCTTCACGTGCGCCACGTAGCCGAATGTGCTGAGGAAGGACATGTCTGGCTTCCTCCCGTGCCAAGCCTCGAAGGGGGTCTTTTCGGCTACAGCTTTGGTCGGTGAGCGGTTGAGGATGAACACCGTCGTTCTCACCGCCTCACCCCAGAACGCTGCCGGCATATCTTTGGCCTTCAACATGCTCCTGGCCATGCCGACGATGGTCTGATTTCACCTCTCTGCGACACCATTCTGCTGCGGCGAGTATGGTGCCATGTGGTGCTGGTCCACGCCCTTCTCGGCGCAGTACCGACCAAACTCCACCGAGGTGAACTCTCTACCCCGGTTGGTCCTCAGCACGCACAATTTTTGACCTGTCTCGGTCTCAACTCGCGTCTGGAACTCTACGATGGCTCTGGAAGCCTCGTCTTCGGTGGTGAGCAATCGTAACCACATGTACCGACTGCTGTCATTTACCCGTAGAAAGAAGTATCGTCGACCCCCATGCGTCGGCGGGGTGATTGGCCCACACATGTCGCCGTGCACGAGGTCCAGAAGACCCTCGGCACGGTACGCTGCCTTGCATGGAAATGATTATCTCCGCTGCTTTTCGACGAGGCAACTATTGCACAGCTCTCCGACATGCTCGATCGTGGGAAGGCCTCGCACCTTATCGTGCCGACCTAGCCTTGCCAGCGCATTGAAGCTGATGTGGCCAAACCGCCCATGCCACAGCCACGCATCGTCACCAAGCCTCGCCGCCAGGCACACTAGCTGTGTCACCTGGAGCTTGGTGGTGTAGAGACGGTTCTTCCTGTGGTTCACCTTCAGCAGGAGCCGTCGCTCTCGGTGTCTGACGCGGAGGACCCCGTCTTCGAGCAATACCTGGCACCCTCGCTGGTCCAGTTGCCCGAGGCTCACAATGTTGGTCTTCAGACGTGGGATGAAGTAGACTCCGGTCAACTCGCGGTGCTCGCCATTTCGGCCCCTGAACACCACCGTGCCTAGTCCCTCAATCTTCACCACCGACACGTCCCCAAACTTGATCGACCCTGAGATGGCGGAGTCAAGCTCTGTAAAGACCACCTTG
Organism: Zoysia matrella; assembly: GCA_001602295.1. NCBI lineage: Eukaryota > Viridiplantae > Streptophyta > Magnoliopsida > Poales > Poaceae > Zoysia > Zoysia matrella. Next base: position 17,217 of record BCLG01003099.1, read on the forward strand.
TTGCCCGTCATGTGGCTGTTGGCCCCTGAATCGAGGTACCAAACGTCCTCGACGGCGTCTTTCTTCTTTCTCAGGTGAACATGAGCCCGGACCTCATCCAGGTCAAGTTCTCGATGCTCTCCGTGTTCTAGGAGGTCCCCGAGAGCACAAAACTGCGACAGCAGCAAAGGCGAATCTTGCTCGCTCTCTTCCGCCAGGTGGACCTTCTTTTTCCGCCCTCTGTCCTGGCAGGCGCGCCCCTGACTCCCTTGGTCACGACGTTTGGGCGCACGACAATCACGTGCCCAGTGCCCCTTCTTGCCACAGTTGTGGCACTCGTCATCGGCGTATGGAGAGGATTTGCCACTCTTTGGCTTACCTCTACCATGCCCGCTCCGATCGGAGGTGGACGGGCTACCCGCTTGCTCTCTGCAGCGTGCTCTCTATTCTTCCTCCGTCAGTAGCAGCCTACTGCTGGTACTTGCCAGTGTTGCTGCCGCGACGCGGTCTTCGACGGCCTTCAAGCTCCCGATCACGTTCTCCAGCTTGAGTTCCGAGAGGTCGAGCAGAGTCTCAATCGAGAGAGCAATCTGCTCGAACTTCACCGGCACAACCCATAGGTACTTTTTGATAACCCGTTGCTCAGCAATCTCGTCACCGAGTGCCACTAGCTTCACCACCAGCGAGGTGAGTCGCAGCGTGAAATTCTCCACGGACTCGCCATCACGGAACGTGATGTTCTCGTACTCCTTCCGGAGCAGCTGTGCCTTCGCCTTCTTCGCTCGGTCTGAGCCTACACGTATCGATACGAGTTTCTTCCACACCTCCGCCGCTGTCTTCGCTCTCCCCAAAGTAGAAATGAGATCTGGCGTCACCGCGTGTACAATCGCCTCCAGCGCCAGCTTGTCCTTCGTGTCGTCGTTGGTCTCTGACTCAACGGCGACCCACAAGCCATGCGCCTGGAGCATCACCTTCATCAACACCGCCTAGTCGGAGTAGTTCGTGCGTGTAAGCGTAAGGTAGGTGGTGGCGCCGTCGAACTTTCTTACAGTCTTGTGGACGACGACCGTGCGCGACCCAGAGCGGTCTCTTCTGCCGCGCCGCTCTTCGCGGCCACGGCGCTCAGGAAAGCGCTCAGGAACCCACTGGAGAAGTCTCCAGCGTGACTGCCATCGCTGCTGGTGCTCAACCTTGCTCTGATACCATTTGTTGGTATCTCAATGACCTTGCACTTACTGCACACACCTAGCCGACCCCTGGCCGACCCATGGAGCTCACTCTCGACCTCTGAGGCGTGAACATGAACAGTGCGCAACGGAGAAGCAGAGACAAACACGCGCGAACTGGCGAGTGAACTGCCTAGCTTACTTCTCAGAGAAAAGCCTCTGAGTTTTATACACATGCCGCAAGTGCAGCAATAAATTTCTACAACTACTAACTACTCTACTGTACAGCACTGTACACTTTTTGACTTCGGCGTCCACTGCCACACTGCGCACGTCGCCTGTTACATGTCGTCGCCTGCACTGCCACAGTGGAGTCCTGTCGGGCGTCTTGTCGCCTTGAGAACCGTCGAAGGAGTAAAGACGGAGCATCAGAGTTGTTGTGTCCAACAGCGACTGTCGCGACGTAGGCCACCGCGCGCGTCGCCGCTGGCCACCGTTCTATCGCTGTCCTTCTAGCCTGGCTCTACCGTCTGCAGCCGAAGTCGCCCGCTGGCCACGCCGCTGCGCTGCTCACCGGTGCTGCCGTCGCCTGCCATCGTCAAAGCAATCCGTTGGCCGCGTCGTCGCCCTGCTCACCCGGCGTTGCCATCACCGCAGCCGCTGGTCTGCTCGGCGCGTCGTCGACCTGCTCGCTCTGCGCTGCCATCACCGCGGCCGCCGGTCTGCTTGCCGCGCCGCCGCCCTGCTCGCTCGCCCGCTGGTCGCACTGCCGCCCTGCTCGCCCGCCCGCTGGTCATGCCGCCGCCCTGCTTGCCCGGAGCTGCCATCACCGCAGTCACCTGCCCGCTGGCCTCACTGCCGCCCAGCTCGCCGCATGCTGTCGTCGCCTGCCCGTCGCAGAAGGCGCGCGCCCTGGTCGCCCTGCACTGTCGTCGCTCGCCAATCGCCCCGGCCGCTGCTGTCGCTGGACTGCTGGCTGTGCCCTAGCTCGTCCGCCGCTGGCTACCCGCTGCCGCCTGCGCGTCGGTGAGGGAGGGAAACAAAGAGATGGCGACAAATGCAGGCAGCGAGAGATATTTAAGAAGAGAGAGAGAGGAAAGAAAATTTTAAAAAAGTCCGCGCCGCTCGTTTACTTACCTGCTTCTGCTTCGCAGGGAAAAGCTTTGATTTCCCTAGAACACAGTGAAGTAGTAGGGAAAGAAATTTTTCCTTTACTAATAGAAAAACTTTCTTTTCCTAGGGTGAGAAAAAAAAAGAACGATATTTTCCTAAGAAAACTTGACGATTCCAGTAACTACCCAAAACAACTAATTGACATTGACCGACCAAAAAACTATAGTAGTAAAACATGCATTTCATAGCTTTCGTAGTGTTAAAATAGCAACTCTCCTCCCCCCTCCCAACACCACACACACCGCGTGCCCAACCACTCACTGACACCCACCCCTAATATTTCATACTACATCCATTTCAAAATGTAAGCATTTCTAAATTTGGTTAAAGTTAAATTCATTTAATTTTTACTAATTATATTAAAAAATTACAGAATTTCTAATGTAAAAAGTACTTTTTATGAAAGATTATTTCACGATGAATCAAAAATATAATTTTTATATGATAAACATTATTACTGGTCAAAGTGATAAAAGTGTAACTTAACCTAGAAATACTTATATATTTTGAAATGGAAAGAGTATATTCATGCCTCAAATCGCCCATGAATTTTACAGGAAAACCGAAGGATGCGAAAAATTCCCCCAACCAAACAGTGGCTAGTTTTTTCTTTTTTCCGAAGCAGCTGCGAGACAAACTACATAGTACTTAGTTAGAATCTGTTTATTTGCACCATGGATTGATAATATATTGGATTGTGAAAATCTATAGAAAAACTTGATTGTGAAAAGATGTGATGCAAAAGCTAAAATAAACAGTTAGAATATGAGATTATGAACTAAGGATTATGTGTTATGAGACATCTGGTAAAAGCTGAGAAAGAATAAATTGTGAGATTCTGAAATTTTGAGGTTCAACTGATAGAATTTAAGATAAAATATGTGTTGTTTATTTGTTCTAGCAATAATAGAAGTAGAATACCAAAATCTCTAGTGGAAACAACTAGGCACTTAGTCGGCATGAACCATATGAAAAGTTAATACTTGTATCCAGTAGAGCAAGAGGGAACTAGATAATCTATATGTTTCTTTTAGGTATTTATTATATAAAGCAAAAGTTCCAACAAGTTAGATTTGCATTCTGGATTTCTTGCCTTATATTGAAAAGAGGATAAGCCAATCATGTGTGCTCTCATAAATTTGGCATGCCAATGAGGCCATGACTAACAGTTCCGCATATATAAAGGGTTACATTAGAGAAAACGAATCAGGTCAAGTTGTCAACCTGACTTTATGCCTACATATTTATATGCACGCAGCACCCTGCTTACTGCTTAGGCTCTCGGCCTGTTTGGGGCATAAGAAAAACAAATGATAAGGAGTAATTGCATTAGTTATATGTAACTTGTGCACAAAGGCATGAGCCACGGGTTCCTCCACGAACTTTAGCAACTTCACAAGTGGGTTATTATTGTATTGTATTGCCCTGTGATGAATGCAGCTTCGCCAGAGATAATCACGCACCATATAGCATATTAGCATCGAAGAATAGTCTCGAATTTGCAACGATGCCATGATGGTGGCACTGGATCTGGACGTGGATCATCGCCATCCACCTCTCATGCACGTTGAAGCATCTCCATATCCGCTAGTGGCGCCTTGACGGCTAGTCACAGTTACCGGCCAGGCAGCAAACTATAGTCACTGTTACTAGCCAGGTAGTAAAGGGCTTCTGACTATACATCCTATGATTCTCGCAGGCGACCCTCCCCTTCCATATTTTACAGGAAAAATTTTGCTTCTCTCTCTAAACGGGGTTCAGCTCTCGCTTTGATTAGTGAAACTTTCACATTTATGTATCCCACTATTTCTTAACATGGTTGCTCCTATTAGTGATAAGTTTCAATGCACAAAGTGAGAAATAAAATGATCACAAAAAAGCAAGAAATATTTTAATGGAAAAAGTTCCCTCCGTATACATCAGATTTTTTTTTAACATGGCACACGCCTACACTTGTTCAGTGAATCGAACCAGGGTTAAAAAACCGCGGTAAACCGCTTGGTTTTCACGGTTTTTGACCAAACCGCTGCGGTTCGGTTTTATCAGACAACCGGTTTTTATTTTAATTTTTTTTTTAAATTTTGAAAATTTGAAAAATTTTAAAATATCGAAAACCGTTAAAACCGCTCGGCTTACCGTTAAAATCGGTGGGTTTTAAATTTTAAATCTAAAACCGTAAAAACCGAATAGCTAACCGTCGAAACCGAGCAGTTTACTGTAGAAGTTCGTTTAAATTTTGAATTTTTGATTTGAAATGATTTTTGACTGATTTTTACGATTTTCGCGGTTTTCATCAAACCGATCTCGACAGGTTTTAGCAGTTCAAAAAACCCTGATCGTGACGTATCTTCTCTATCGGTCAGAACTTAGAAGAATCAAAAAAAGAATTTGTTAAGCAATTGGTTAGTAATGCGAAAAGGAATTGTAGCACTAAGGGAAAAGGCGAGAGGCATGCGTTGGAAGCTCCTAGCGAGAGAATTTGAGAATACAAAGATCGTAATTTACTGTCCTGTGTATTATACCAATTGTGACTGCTCCACAATGATGAGCTTTTTCTACAAATTTTGTGGGTGCAGGATGAAAGATTTGATGCCCCAACTTGTAAGATTTTGTGTAGGGCATCATCGTTTTTATATTTTCTTTTCAGAAATATTTTTTTTTAAAAAAAAGATGTGCACAATCTAACTAGGCGGTGTTAGAAAGTTAAACGACCTCTTCACCATAGACTGTTCCCATATAGGGCATCATCTTATATTACAAAATGTGTATTAGACGCTTATCTAGTCCATGGTTACTGGAGCGACAAATAACAGTATTGTTTCGTTTGCATCTCAATCCCTTTAAAAAGTATCTTCTATAAAGTAAATTCCCATGACGTGTAGTAAAGTGACATATGCTTGCAAAGACTGCAACTTCGAACTGATCACCCAAAAGGATAAATTCGCATTTCTTTCAAAAGAGCAAGTTGAAAACCAACTGTGCCGTTCCCACTAGTACTTCTAGTGCCGATCGACGTCCTTAGACTCTGCAGCATACAATGGCCCGAAAACAATATGATTATCTACTCATGAGTCAACAATGAAAGAGGCCAGGGCGGTGGTACCATACCTCTTTACATCGAGGCTTTTCACGTTTTCTACTAGCAAAAAATGGGTATATATTCCTGTTATACGTAAGCATATCTTTCAAAGCATGTAGGGATGCCCTCCAACGAACCAGCAAAACCTTCAACGAGTCAGCAAAAGATTTTGCCGCGGACGTGTAACACAGGCCGGTCTCTAGTGTTAGTTACTTGGAATGAAACGACAAGCACCATATCCCTTCTGATTAGCTAATCCCACTCTCTCAGGGTACGTAACGTACCTCCTTGTACTCACACGCCTAGCAAAATCCGGCTAAGCTAAAGGCCCTTTCACGCGCCGGAGTGTACCATCACACAACCATACCCCCCATGAGCTCAGACTCAATTCATCTAATTAAGTATATGTTACTACTCTATTTGATTCAGAAATATAGGTCCGTTTATGTTCGTCTTTTAACTCAACCTGCTTTTAATAATTAACAAAAGCAATCTGAAATAATTTACACGAAATATAATTTCATGATATATAGCTCTATCTATGCGAAATAATATATTTTATATGGATATTATTGATCAAGCCCTATACGGGAGATCATATCAATGTCCTAATAGTGGACTTGTTTTTTTTCTATGAGGAAGTGACGGGCACATTACTGTGCTGCTGCTTTTAGTATTGATTCTTGAGGACCACTGAATCACTGATATCAAGAAGCTAAAAACAAAATTCATGGGTTTTTTTTACAAACGTATTGAAGTTTCAGAGATTGGTGAATGGCGAATACCTGCATTCTGTGACCTTCAAGGGTTCCCAATAGCCAAAGCCAAAGCCAGATCCACATTCTATGGTCGTGCATGCCTCATCGAAGGCTAGAATTAGAAATGTCTTCATGCATAAGTCTTCATCAATTAGGCTCATAATTTAACTCGCCAAGCCAAAGCATGCCTACCCTGGCTAGGATAACAACAAATAAAAAACAGCATCAAATTTAGGCACTTCCAAAAACCAAAACAACCCAGAACAACAGAATATAAACTCTCTTTCATGACAAACTGTTATGGTTGGGTACAAATGGAGGGCTCAACAATATGAGTTTATTGAAGTAGATATACATTTTATCACGTACATTTGATAGATACAGGAATCATTTCCCTGGAATCGACTAGAATCTCTTATTTTCTACACTCATGGAGAGTCCTACCAACAACATGCTATGTTGCTCTGCTAGTGCAGCATTTATTTTTACTATGCCTCCCCTTGTATTTGACATAATTGGCTACTTCTAAATGAACAAGAATAGAATTTATGAGAATTAATTAATTTGTATGGATGATAGGCCAGCAGACACCTCCCTTGTTCTGGGATCAGCATCTTCCAATGAAACGCCTCGGCTGTCTTCTCGAACAAGAAGTGGAAGAACACCAGCTGAGCTCCAGGCATTTGCTACAGCATTACTTGCGTCACCCAGAGTCACAGAGAAAACTGCATCAAACCCACCAGCACCAGGAACTCCAGCTAGTAGAACACCCTCCATATTCATTGTGGCATCTAGTAATTGAGTTTGTGGCTCTGGCTCAACCTGCAAAATTGGGATTGGGGGCAAAAGGAATAAATAGGAGTATGGGCACCACGTTCATGACTAAAGATTCATGTTGATGTAATTTTATAATCATCATTCTGAACACGCTTTAATAAAAAAGTTGCAGTTTCATGATGGTCTTACTGGAACACCAGCTGCTATGCCCATCTCTTGCATATGAAGCCTTATCTCAAGAAAAGCATCTCTTGCTGTCAGCAACGATCTTACAATCAATTCTTGTTGTTGGTTAGTAGCAACTTCTGTCCACTGGTGAGGAAAAGAAAAAAAAAAGAGGAGTTAGCATATTGCATTCAAGATGCCATTTCTTCCTTATTCAAAGATATCAAAATCATGTAAGGAATGTGAATTGTACATATAAAAAAATTGGATGCACAAGCTCTGGTCTACAAAAAAAAACCATAAATTTAAATCACTGATCTATTAATTGAAAATGTTGATTAATTGCCAAAACATAGGTATTACAAAACAAATTCGTAGTTACCTTTCTACATGGGAGACAACTACAGGTCTGCAGTACATATTCATATGCCTGCCAGTGATCTTCAGCAAGTTTTTTTAGGTTCCTCAGTTCATTCTCCACTATCGAATTGGCATTTCCTAGCTTAGTCCATGTATCTTTGGATTTCTGAGGATCAGACTTCTGCCACTGTTTCACTGATCCAACCATTGACGGCGTAGATGATCCTCCAGCTCCAGGTTCCCCAAGAAGCTAATATAGAAATATTCCCACATTATGTTAGAATTATGGAACACGTCCTCATGAAAACTAAATATTAACATAATTTTGTATCAATGAAAAGTACATAAAAATACTAGATATGTAGTTTTTGAAACTTTTCCTAATGAATGCAGTGCCTCGTGAATATAATGGCATCTTTTACATTGTACATTAGTGGTACATTAGTACATAAAAATACTAGATATGTACATTAGTGCCCCAAGAAATCCATTGCACAAAATCAAGGCATCCAAAATTTTAAGCTTGTGCTGATGAAATACAACACATGCCTCAAAATGCTGCTATTAGAAATGAAATGAAGAAAAATAAGACAACAAATTTCCAAGGACAATCAGATAAGTCAAAGCGGAGGCATGTCCATCATGGTGACAACACAAAAGGAAAACAGACCAAACATTCTATAATTTACAATAAGACATCAATATTAGCATGATGTGTGCAAGAATGAGACATGACATGAGGTTATAACAGTGTTACAACAGTTTCACACTCTATCTGTATCAGCACAAAACATAGCCAATAGTTAATAAACATCATAGTACATTAGCTACCAGGAATCAAACTGCAAATCCAGTATTGCTGGTAGTAAACAAGTCATACTAAACTTCTAGTGAGAACCAGTAAAATTATTGAGCTGTCCTTTATGAAAACCTGGTTGTCACCGTGAGGCTTAGCAACTTACAAGAGTCATCATAGGAGGCAACGAAAACTGGGTCTTCTCATGATCCCAACTCTGTGTAACAATACTTAATACAACATCTGGCAAGCAAGTCCCAACTGTAGCCTAAAATAGTGCATGGTTAAATTGCAAGCCCATAGATACCATGAGATTCTACCAACAGAGTTGATGGCTAGACAATCATCTGTGATCGAAGTTCCTTACCTGAGCTGAGGTCAGTATTTCTGGAGAAAATCTCGTGTACCGCTGACTTCCATACACAGCAGCACTAACATCGAAACCACTGCCAACCTTCCCTTGTGCTATACAATGTGCAGTTTGTGCAATAGCGTGGACCAAGTCAAGATCACGACCAGTTGCGCTGTTGCTGGAAGATTGTCCTAAACACGAAAGGTTAACAACCCCAAGATAATGAAGCAGAGCTGCGACAACTGATGTGGTCATGGCTGCTGACGATCCAAGTCCAGTTTTGGCTACTTCAGGTTTACGTTTTTCTCCAGTCATTGTTTCATTAGCACCTTCTGCATTAAATGTAATAGAAGAGAATGGAGGCAACAAACGCAATACCTCTGGACTAAGAGGGAGGCCTTGTGCTTCAATCTGAAGAAAGAATGGAAACCCACAAGCTAATTAATTTTAAATGGTACTATTTTTTTCAGGGCTAGTATTTTTACGAGACACACACACACAAGTTCATGCCTGGAAATTCAGCGCAAATGTAGAGAGAGTAATTTTGGGCCCCTTTGGTCGAGCTTCCAGCTCTTGATTCTTTGTATTCACTCACGATTCTTCTGTGAAGTGATTATGTGGCTGAAAGTGATTCTCTTTTATTTTCTAGGATAAACTCTTAGAAACAGGACAGAGAATCACTTCACAGAATCAAGAGAAGCTACTTTTTTCAGCTCTCAGCCCCTTAGTTCATTTTAGAGAACCACTTCACAAAATCAGACAAGAATCACTTCTCCTAAAAAACAGCGTTCGACAGAGCTCCTCTGATTCTGCCTGAGAATCAAGAGCTGGGAGCTCTACCAAAGGGGCCCTTTTCGGTTATGAGAGTCATCTTCAAATGTAACATTAGATAGTTGCAGGGCACACAGCCCTACTTATTTCAATTTTCTACAGCTGATTGTCCCTTCACAAGGTCATTGAGTCTTTAGCTTTAAGGAATAATATCATGAATGCATCAAGCATAAAGGAAAACATTGCATTCAACTATGTAAGCTTCATGAGAGAGAAAGCAAGAATTTTACGCAAATCCTACATAGCATATGAATATGCCAATACATCTATTTTGAGTTGCATCAGCTGTCCTCTTTTGACCTTTGAAGGAAGAAGTTCAGCCTCCAAGTTTTGTTTATACCTACAATAATAACCTGATGCAACAGTAATACCCCTTATACCGTGACAGCAGAAGCGTAGAAGACTCTTGAAATTGCAATGATACTTTGAGCACGAAAGCTATGATCCTAATGAAAATATGAAACATAAACGACAAGGTAACTTACAAAAGACTCCAATAAACATGTAACATTCTCAGCGGAATGTTTAGAAAAATATAAGCTCATACTAGATGGTTCAAATTAGCCACGATGAAAGGAGCAACAAAAGGCATGCTAACATCAAATGAATCTATTCTACTTGGATTGAGTATTCACTTTTTATTCGAACAAGATGCTTTACCTGCTTTCTGTAGGAATAGAAATCATTGCAACCCAAAATTGTAATATCCAGACCTACAAGAACAAGTCCAATTACATCACTGAAATGGATGGACATAAGCAATGGAATAAAAAAAATATGTACTACACAACAACGATAGCCCTTAGAGGAGAAAATGTACAAAAGAAAAAGTTTCAAAACCTCGTAACAGTAGCTGATCCAACGCATCAGTCTTCCCTTTATCAGTAATAGTTGCTTTGGCAGCTGCTACGGAGAACTGTATGGCCTGTTCTACAAAAGGGTTTGCAGATTTCCTGAAATGCAGCAGTTAATACTATCACTCTATCAATGGCACTACGAGTGAGAACGAGGAGTCGATATCCAATGATTATCCAACGACGATCCGTGAGAAGGATCAGAAACCCACCTTCGAGAGGTCAACTGGAGCGTGAATTTCTTCAGAGACAGCTTGTATGTTGCCTCTCGCGAGAGTTGAGGGGAGGTCACCTTCACATCCGTCCACGCCTAGCATTAGTGAAGTGACACATGGTGAGGAAAAGGAGCGGAGGAATAAATCGCTACGACTGACACCAGTGCATTGGCATGTAAGAGAAGCGGACGGGTGGGTGATGACTGAGGAGGGCTCACCCATGCCCAGGAGTCTGGAGCGACGCCATCGCGGAGCGGGCGGACGATGGCGTAGAAGCGCGCAGTGGTGCTGAGGACGAGGCCCGCGTTGGGGCGCTCCAGCACGAGGTATCCCCCCGTGATGAGCACCTTCCCCGGCGCCGACGCCACCCTGCGCCCACACGGCACCTCGCGACGGTCAGATCACAGCACGGAGATGCAGGGTCTAGCGGAGCTATCGAGATCAAGGTGGTAGCAGGTATGACTCACACTTCCATCCTCTCCTGCTGCTAGGAGGCTGCGACGCGATCCGGTGATTCGCCGCCGCCGCAGTTTCGATGCAGCGGAGCTCTCGTTCGCGCGGTCACGGCGGGAGAGCGGCGCGCATGAGATTGTCAGCGGCGGACGAACCGAAGAGTGGCGCTGGCGAGTGGCGACAAACGTGGCCGCGGGGCCGCCGCGCCGTCACCCAGGTGAGGTGGGTGGCCGTGCGACCGAACTAGGCCTGATTGTTCTGGAGTAGGCTCTTCACGGGCCCAGTTGTACACCTTTTACAATATCTTGAAATCTTCAGACAGATCACAAAGTTTCCTCGGTCGTTAAAAAAAAAAAGCAAAATTCCAATTACTGATGTCTCAGAAAGCAAGCGGCATCATATCTGGATGACGGTTCCCTCTGTCGTTCCCATGGCTCCCAGCGCGAGAGACCTCGGTCGCTGACGACGATTCAATCTTCTCGGTCGGCCTCGTCGTCGCGCCACATCAACAAGGAGATGGGAGCCGTGGATCGCCCCAGACTTGGCGTGTCTCCTCGAGAACTGTCAGATACTCGTGGAGCACACGTGTTTGCTGGCGATCGCAGTGAACCAGGGGCGGTTTACTTCCATTCACCTGACAAGGAAGGTCTCGCTCGTCAGCTATCCCGCTCCATCTCGCCCCGCACTTCATCGGTATGGCGCTCATTCGCTCCGCCTTCTCCTCCTGACCCTAACCTAGAGTGCCTCACGACTTGGATCTCAATAGTGACGGTTCCTCCTCTTCGGTACGCGCTCCTTCGCATTTTCCATCGTTTGCTGGCTTTTTCCCTCGACACGAGAGTGACTCTAGTGGTGTTGAGTGGGCAGGGACGGTGATCGGTGATACAGATCTTTTGCCACAGTCATTTCTTCGAAACCACGCGTGAACGCTCCGGTGGTTTTCGTGCCGATGAAACAGGGTAACAGAGGATTTGGTGCTGGATCGTGGCGCAGGAGTCGAGAGTATGGTAGAACCTTCTCTCACTCCTCGCGTGCTAGAGCTGATTATCGTGGTTCCAATCAAGGGGACGCTATGGTCAATGGGAACCTAGAGAGCCAAAATCTCAAAAATCTTATGGTGAGCAGGATGGTGAACCTCAGTAGAACTTCTATAATGGACCTATGGCAGGGGTAGAGGTAGATGCTTCCAAAGGGGGCAAGTTAATCACGCTGAAAGTAATTTGAAATGGATGCCTAAACCTAATGTGTTTTTAGAGCCGAAATTGAAACAATGGGTGAAGCCCCAACCTAAGATTCATCAACAGAAAAGTTCACAGACCCATTATTCTGTTCATCATTTTTCTAGGGAGGGACAGCAGACTAGTTTAGGTGGTATGCATGAAGGACCTCAGTCTAATAGGCAAAATCGTGGTATCCCACTTTCTTTTGTGAAGTGTGTGGTTCCCTGATCACCTAGCTGGCTTCTGTCCTCATGTAGTGAGATGTAAGCACTGTGGGATGAAAAATCATGGCATCAAGTTACGCCCTCAGAAAAAACCTTAGGACTATGTAGTAAGCTGATAGTCAGGGTTTCTTTGTTATTGAGAATGTCCCAAATGCTTCAGCCTTGAGAGAGAGAAATTGTACTGCTCTGATCACAGTGACTGAAGGGAGTGCCTCAGCACATCAAATTAAATTTGAAATGCAAGCCTTCTTTTCACTGAGATAGAAATACAGAGTTAAACAGTGGAGTGAAACTCAGTTTAGCATGAGATTCCCTAATTCAGCCAAAATTGATGAATGGTCTCAATTTAAGGCATTAAGCTGAAAAGTGCCAATGCTAGTATCAGTGTTCAGCATTGGGACCCTGTTGTAGGTGCTAAAGGTGTATTGCAAAAAGTCTTGTTTAGACTTAGAAGAATTCCATTGGAAAGTAGGTCTGAACCAGTGATTGCATATGTAGGGTCTTTAGTTGGGAAGACCTTAGATTTTGATGAGGCTAGTATCAGAAAAGAGTTTGTGAGGATAAAAATTCGATGCAGAGATGTGACAAAAGTTCCTGCAGTGGTAGAAAGACAGATTGGAGGCTATTTTTATGACTTCCTATTTGAGAGAGTCTTATTGATAAGCCCAACCCAAAACAACAAGTCTATGTAAGAGTGGACAAGGGAAACCCAAAGTCTAATATAGATGATAACATGGCCAAAAAAATGAAACTGGGCAGGATTCCTCTACCACCACCACTCAAAACCCATCCATTATTAAATCTGGTGACAAAACCTATAAGAAGACTAGAAATTCTTTAAAGCTTGTGACCAATACTTACAAGTCAGTAGTTCCAAAGGAAAGCAAGGACACAATGTTACCTGAGAGCAGAGGTGTTGGACCATCTTCTGATAATGGAGGGTCAGAGGGGGATAAGATAGAAGCTATGCAAGATTTGGAAGTCAGTGATGAGGAGGGAGAAAGCTAGGATAATACTGGAGATGAAGTACACATGAACTAGCTCCTCTCACTAATCAACAATCTTGGCTGATGCCTTGCTCCAATACTGGGAAAGTTAAAAACCATGTAATGGAAAACTTTGGTGGTAAGCTTCCATTGGTAGAAGAAGAGAATTTAGAGAAGACTAAGGAGGTTCTCATAAATGAAACTCTTGAGCTGAAAGAAAACTATTTGATAGAAAATAGCATTCAAAGACAAGAGGTGGTGAAAGTGATACAAGCTGTCATTGATCAAGCTGTGGAGGTGAAAAAAGGTGCTTGTGATGATGAGAGTAAGGAAGACAAAGAAAACACTGCTTTGGATGCCCAAGCAGCTGTGCCATCAACAAAACATTCTTCAATACTTGTGGGGACACATATCAATGTTTTAGAAGCTGCTGAAAAGAGAACAAGAAAGCGCAATCTTGAAGGTACCCCTAACCCTGCTCCTCCTAAAATTAAATTTCATAGCAATAATTCTTTTGTTGTTCTCTCAAATGATGATATTGTCTCTAAAGTAAATGATATGGGGGCCAATTTAACTAATGATGATTTTGACGTCCTCGACATGATTAGAAATTTAGAAGAAGCTAGATGTGTTTTGCATGCCAAAGAAGTTATATTTAATACCTCTGAGATTGCTGAAAGTTCAAATGAACCATCATCTCCTAATCTTATAGAATGGATGGAATAAGAGGAAAATTCTGATTCGGATGGTTTTATTATGGTTACTAGTAGAAAAACCAAAAAGAAAAAATACTCTGTTATGAGTAATATGAAGAAAAAATAGTTAAATAACAGGTCTCTGATGTTAGGGCCTGTAGTTAATGAATCATCTCCCCCACATAGGCCAATGAGGGAGGTGACAAAGAAAGGCCGCCAAAACCTTAAATGTTATCTCTTTTGGAATGTTAGGGGGTAGGTAAAAAAGGGATGACTACTCAAGTTAAAGAGCTTCTGGTGGAATATTTTCCTAATTTTGTGTGTTTGCAAGAGACTATAAAGAAAGAGTATTCCAAGGTTTTTCTGAAAAAGTTGAATCCTTATGAATTGTATTATTAGAGACGGATTCCTTCTAGGGGTAGAGCTGGTGGTATTCTTACTGGTATTTGCAAAGATTCTTTTGACATTCTTAGAGCTGTTAATGGAAAGTATATTATGGGTTTCATGTTGAAAGATAAAACTCTTGATAAAGATTAAAATTTATTGAATGTTTATGGTCCTCTTCAAGATGAAGATAAGTCAGAGTTCTTTTCTGAATTGGCTTCTTTTTGTGCTCACAATTCTTCTCCCATGATTATTGGTGGGGATTTTAATATCATTAGATATAGCTTTGAAAAGAATAAACCTAACACCCTGTCTCAATTCTTCACTACTTTTAATTTCATTATCCATTCTTATGAGTTGAGAGAGGTTAAGATGAGTGGAGTATTTTTACCTGGTCCAATAACCAGGCTGATCCTACTGTTGAAAAGTTGGATAGAGTTTTAGTTACTAAAGATTAGGAAGATTTGTTTCTTTTGGCTACAGTCCACAAAATTTCTAGAGATTCATCATACCACAATCTTCTGGTAATGTCTTCTAATGACAAGAAAAGAGACAATTCTAGTCCTTTTGTTTTGAAACCTCTTGGTTGGAAAACCCTGATTTGAAACCAAATATTCAGAGACTTTGGAGTG
>BCLG01003099.1:32320-43974 GCA_001602295.1 Zoysia matrella
CTTTGGAGTGAGAAAATTCCTGCTAAGAATTCTTTGGATACTTTTATGTGCAAAGTAAAGAAAATCAGGAATTTGTTGAAAGGGTGGGGGGCTAACTTAAAAGACAAAAATAAAAAGAGGAAAAAGTTCATTCAAGAAGAGTTGGCTAAATTGGAAAAAAATAAAAGAACTGTCTGCCCTGACAACTGATCAAGCTAGAAAGAAAATGGATTTTACTGAAGAAATGCTTCACTTATATTCTGAAGAAGAGTTGTATTGGAATAAAAGAACTCAAAATCAGTGGCTTTTGAAAGATGACAATAATACAGAATTTTTTCATAGAATAGGTAATGGGAGAAAAAGAAAAAAACACCATTTTCAGTTTACAGGATGGTGATAAAGAGATCAAAGGAGACAAAGATCTTCTCCAGCATGCTACTAAATATTACAAATCCCTGTTTGGGAAAGCACCGGGGAATTTGGTTAATATTAATCTAGATATATGGGAGAATTGTAATAAACTTTCTAATGAAGATAATGTGGAATTGAATAAGCCTTTTTCTGAAGAAGAAATTAAAAGTGCTCTGTTTGACATGGAGTCTAATAAAACTGCTGGTCCTGATGGGATTCCTATAGATTTCTATCAAGCTAATTGGGACTTTGTAAAGCAGGACATCTTACAAATCTTTGAGGATTTTTATAATAATAATTTGAATGTCAGCAGATTCAATTATGGGGTGATTACCCTTTTGCCTAAGATCAAATCAGCTGACAGAATTCAATTATTTAGACCCATATGCTTGCTTACTTGTGTCTATAAATTGCTAACAAAAGTCCTCACTACTAGGCTTGAGCCATTTATGAACAAATTAATTGACAATTGTTAAAATGCTTTTATCCCCAAAAGAAATATTATGGATGGGATCATGTCTCTTCATGAAATTTTGCATGAAACTAAACTTAAAAAGCAGACTGGGGTAGTGATTAAGCTTGATTTTGAAAAAGCTTATGACAAGGTCAATTGGGAATTTTTGTTTAGATGTCTTGAGATTAAGAATTTTAGTCCCTTATGGCTTACTTGGATTAAGAGTGTAGTTTGCAATGGTACTCTTAGTGTGAAACTTAATAATCAGATTGAGGGGTACTTTGCTAGTCACAAAGGTGTGAGACAAGGAGACCCTTTATCTCCATTCCTTTTTAATATGGCTACTTATTGTCTTACTAAGATGTTTCACAGAGCCCAGCAGAATTGTTTAGTCACTGGTCTTATTCCTCACTTGGTTGACAAAGGGGTTGCTATCCTGTAATATGCAGATGACACTATTTTGTGTCTCCAACAAGATATGCAAAAAGCTAATAATGTGAAAATTCTTTTGTACATCTTTGAGCTAATGTCTGGTTTGAAAATCAATTTCCAAGAAAGTGAAGTTGTCTTGATTGGGGGAGATAATAACATAGCCTCCGAATATGCAAATTTGTTTCACTGCCAAGTTGGAGTTTTTCTCATTAAGTATCTAGGGGTACCTATTGGTCCCTTTAGGATTTATGTTAAAGATTGGGATTTGGTTCCACATAAAATATCCAAGAAGCTTGATATTTGGAAGGGAGGTTCTATGTCCTTTGGGGGCAAGTTAACACTTATTAAAGCTAGTTTGTCTAACACCCCAATCTATCATATGTCCATGTATCTGCTTCTCAAAACTGTGATTCAGAACATAGATAAAGCTAGAAGAACTCTTTTTTTTGGCAAGGGGGTGGCACTAAATGAAAATATCATCTTGTTAAATGGGACAAAATCTGTCTTCCCAAAAAGAATGGAGGATTGGAGATTAAAAATCTTCAATGAATGAATATATGTTTGCTTTGTAAATGGTGGTGGAAGCTAGAAGTAGAAGAAGGTTTATGGCAGGAGATTGTCTGGAAAAAATACCTTCGAAATGGGACTTTAACTAGTGCCAAACACAAGCAATCTGATTCTCCCTGCTGGGCTGATCTGCTTAAAGTTAAAAACATGTATCTTTTAGGGAGAAAAAGGAGAGTGGGAAATGGAGAACAAACTTTGTTTTGAAAAGATTGCTGGCTAGATGGGAGACCCTTAGCTGATAAGTACCTTGAAGTGTTTGATATTTGTAACAACAAGAATATTACAATTCAGGAAGGTAGGGAGATGAATTGGAATTTGAATTTCAGGAGAAGGTTTGACAATACTTGCATGTTGCAGTGGCAAGAGATTATAACCAAGGTTGAAGGGTACACTTTCTCTGTTAATGAAGATAGTTACATTTGGATTTTTGCTAAGCAATATAAATTTACAGTGCAATCCATGTATAAGAAGATTCATGCTAATAGTCCTCAAAAACCCAATAAACACATCTGGAAAGCTAACATTCCTTTAAAAATCAAGATTTTTGTGTGGTTGTTGGAGCAAAATGCTACTCTTACTAGAGAGAACATGAAAAGAAATTGGACAGGGGATGTGATGTGTGAATTTTGCACTCAAGATGAAACATCTAATCATCTTTTCTTCCTGTGTCCGATTGCTAAAGCTGTGTGGAGTTATGTTGGGATATGTTTAGGAGCTAATTGTATCACTAATTCAGTGCAACAATATTATCTTTGGATTAAATGTTGGCTGCCACATGACGATAAGTTTGTTGTTGCTGGGCTTGCAGTATTTGCATGGGCAATCTGGAAAGCCAGAAACAAGTCTTGTTTTGAAAAGAAATGTATACATAACCCAAGTGAAATTATTTATCAGGCTTGTGGTTTTTTGAAATACTGGGCAGGTCTCTTGAAGGATTTATCTAAAGAAGACTTGATCCGCGGGGTTGAGAGTCTGTTACAGACAGTTTCGGCCATTGATAGAAACTAGCAACGCACTTCGACAAATATTTTGAGGTTACAGATCAGGGGGCCTGAAGATGACGAAGTTAAAGATCAGGCGGCGGGAGCTTTCAAGTCAAGAGGACAACTGATAGATGCTCTTTTAGTCTATGCTGCTTTCGCTCGTGCTGGTGGGTGGATAATTTTGGTTTGCTTTGTCATCGTATGGTTTCGTTTAGATGGTAGTCTGTCTATGTCTTTTGTGGGGCTGTAACCCAGTTGTTAAACTTTGTTGTTGTTGGGTTTTTATTTTAGGGTTTGCTTCTCACTCTGAACTTTATTTGAGTGGTTGAAGTGGTTGTAATAACTTGTTGTTCTGTTACGAAAGTAATGAAATAGGGGGTATCCCCTCGTCGAAAAATCTTGGAATCTTCAGAGAGATAGGCCGCCCAAGATGGCCCAGTCGTAGGCGTGAAGCCGCTTTTTTTATTCTTCTGCTTATACCAGCTAGAATAATCTGTTCTTGTTGGTTTGTTCCGTTAATCAGTATGCATAAAGTAAGATGACAAAGCGCCCTTTGTAATGGAGCAGTAGTTTTTTCTGTTTTCTACTCTATATATTTTCTTGCGAAAATATTACGTTCCAAAGGAGTCCTGTTTGGTTGTGGCTGTGATATTATATGTGTCGGGATCACGTACCCCGGGTACCTCACAGATCGCTCCAACGTGAGAAAATCGGGGCTCCGACCCCTCCGCGACGACCTACGACGGCTATCTCATGGCCGCGCAAGGGCGCGAAGACCCCGGGCTCCGAGGATTAACACCCGAGAGCGACCCCCAGGAGGCAGGTACCGCGTTATGGTACATTTACTCCAAGAACCAGCTGTCATCCGTCCCGACGAGACAGGACGAGATTCACCACGGCGACACTCCAGCAGAAAGCTGCGACGACTGCTAGACACGATGGGACAGCACTGTACCTAGCACAGTAACGCCGGACAGGTACCACGGTACCCGTCGACGTGCCCGACGCGACGGGTCATGACCGCGTCTGGACGGAACGAAGTGATGTCGACAATGACAGAAGGGTCCACCTGTCGGCGAGACGACAGGATCGCGTAGGACCCATTGCATGTAACCTCAAGGCTCTCCCTATATAAAGGGAGGCCCGGGGAGCGATAGAAGAGGAAGTGGGACACCACACCAAGCACATCCCGATTTTCCCACACCCAGGGTCCTCCCGCGAAGAGAGGCCCCCGTCTTGTAACGTTGTCCTTGAGATAATCTGCTCTCTGGACGTAGGGTATTACACCACTCGAGTGGCCCGAACCAGGCGAAAAACCCCCTTGAGTCTACCTTAGACTAGGCCATATCGAATCCGAAGGCATACCGTCCCTTACGATCGTATCTTTACTGTGCCGGTGGTCAGAACGCCGACAGTTGGCGCGCCAGGAAGGGGCGTAGGCATCTCCTTTGGTGTGCTCTCGTTTCGGTTTTTCGATGGCCCCATACTTCGTGGTAGGGGACGTTTCGATCTCTCACCTCCGCTTCGAAGACGCCGCGGTCACTGTCTCTAGAGACGGTCGATCGTGGCAAGCCTCCGCCTTCGCCTCTGGGCGGACCTTCCGTTTCGGGAGCCTGGACTTCGTCGCGGACGAAGGCGGTAAGCTCTGCCTCCAGGCTCCGCGTGGAAGGCGCCCTCGCTGATGGCCTCGGAGCCATCTTATTTTGGGGCACGACCCGTCGAGGGAGTGCTTCACTCTCCACGCCCCCAAGAGCGTGGAACCGGTGACTCCCGGCACCACGCCGCCAGGTGCCAACCTGTCCCTGCGCCCTCCAGTGGACGTCGCCGACCAAGCTTGGCCGCCCCTGGGACGCACTGACAGCCCCGAGCCTAGGGGCAAAGCTCCAGTCGGGCCCAACGACACGGCGCGAGCCCGGGGGCGATCCACCAACCAGTAACTCGCAGCTGGGGGGCCGTCAACCTTCGACACCCCGCTCGAGAACCTCGCGGCGGCAGCATGCATCCTCAACGAGACCGCTGCCCCCGAGGACCCGGTGCTGAGGGAAGTGTACGACCGCGTACGCATCTACCTCAGCAGCGCGCTTCAGCGACCGAAAGTGTCTCTCCGACCCCAGCAGTCGGAGACGAAAAGCAACCGCCAGTCCCAGGACCGGCGGAGCTCGGCGCGCGACAGCCCAGTCGAGGAACGGCGCCCTCGACACCATGCGGGGTCAGTCCTCCCCCGCCTCGGCCCCAACCTCGACGTCCGCGGCACCATCGACGCCAGGCGCCAAGCGAGGAGCGAGCTCCGCGACGAATCCCACCGGAGACGCTCCCGCGACCGCTACTACCGACGCGGCTCCCTCGACTCCAAGAGCCCGAGCCCTGAGGGGGTCGGACCCAGAGCGTTCGGATCGCTCATCCAGCACGCGAAATTCCCGCAGAGGTTTCGCGCCCCGACCACCATCGGACGCTACAACGGGGAAACAAACCCCGTCCACTGGCTGGAGGACTACCGCCTCGCCTGCAGGACCGGAGGGGCGAACGACATGTTCGCCATCCAGTACCTGCCTCTCTTCCTCACCGACTCCGCCCGGGGATGGCTCGAACACCTCCCCGAGGGCTGCGTCCAAGACTGGAGCGACCTGCGCCGAGTCTTCGTCGACAATTTCCAAGGGACTTACACGCGTCCGGGTAACTCCTGGGACCTCAAGAATTGTAAGCAGGGGTCCGGCGAGTCGCTCCGGGAATATATCCAGCGCTTTTCATGAAAGCGCAACGAGCTCCCCAGCGTCAGCGACGCCGACGTGATCGACGCCGACGTGATCAACGCCTTCACCTGCGGCACGGCGTCCAAGGCGCTCGTCCACAAGTTGGGCCGGAGGAACCCTCGGACCGCCCGAGACCTCCTCGACATCGCCACCACCTTCGCCACCGGAGAAGAGGCCGTGCAGGCCAACTTCGACCGAAGTCGGGCAAAGGACGAAAGGTCGGGGAACGACCGTCGGGGAGATCAACCCCCCGACCGGTCCACAAACCGCCGCAGCGAGCGGGGTGGCGGCAGCTCGAGCCGCAAGGGCAAAGGTCGACGCCACGATGACGACTTAGTAGCCGCCGCAGACCACCCGGCCCGACCCCCGACCAAGAAACCGGCTAACCATGACGGCCACTTCGACAAGATGCTCGACCGACCCTGCCCCAACCATTCTATGCCGGTCAAGCACACCCTTCGGAATTGCCACCTGGCAAGGAGGTTCTTCAGGAGCGAGCCCCAAGCCGGCTTTCCGGCGGCCAAGACCAACCCTCAGGCCAAGGGCGCCGGGGAAGACGAAGGGACGGCTTTCCCCGAGCCGGAGGACTACCTCATGATCTTTGGCGGCCCTGCGGCCTACTGCGAATCTCACAGCCGCTAGAAGAGGACATGGCGCGAGGTCAACGCTGTCAACCCCGCGGTCCCCCGCTACCTCAAGTGGTCCGAGGCCCCGATCACATTCGATCGGGCCGACCACCCGTACCACGTCCCACAGCCCGGGCGCCTCCCGTTGGTGCTCGACCCCATCGTCGGCTCCGTGTGCCTGTCAAAGGTGTTCATGGACGGAGGAAGCGCCCTCAACATCCTCTATGCCGATGCCTTCCAGGCGATGAGGCTGACAGAGGCCGACCTCCGTCCGACTCACGCCCCGTTTCACGGAGTCGTCCCCGGGGGCTACACGACGCCCCTCAGCCAAGTCACGCTCCCAGTCACATTCGGTGATCGGAGCAATTTCCGGACCGAGACGCTCACCTTCGAAGTGGTGGAATTCACCGACGCCTACCACGCCATCCTGGGTCGGCCGTGTTACGCGAAGTTCATGGCCGTCCCCAACTACGTTTACCTGAAGCTGAAGTTGCCCGGACCGAAGGGCATCATCACGGTCTCCTCGCGCTTCCAACATGCCTTGGCTTGCGAGCAGGATAGCTTCAAGCTAGCCGCCGCCGAATCGGGCCCGGTCCGGCTAGACGCGATACGCAAGACGGAGGGGGCGAGCCCAGCGCTCCACTCCAAACCCGAGTCGTCATCATCCTTCAAGCCCGCCGACGACTCCAAGGAGGTCACTCTCGACCCCGCCGACCCCTCCAAGAAGGCAAGGATCGGGACAGCGCTCTCCGGCGAATAGGGAAGCGCGCTCGTCGACTTCCCCTCCAAGACGTCTTTGCCTGGGCATCATCAGACATGCCCGGCATCCTGAGAGAAGTCGCCGAGCACTCCCTCGGCATCATCACGGGCTCTCGGCCCGTGAAGCAGCGGCTCCGGCGTTTCGACGACGAGAAGCGCCGGGCCATCGAGGAAGAATTGACAAAGCTCCTGGAGGCTAAGTTCATTCAAGAGGTTTACCACCCCGAGTGGTTAGCCAACCCTGTAATGGTGAAGAAGAAGACCAGGCAATGGAGGATGTGCGTTGATTACACAAGTCTCAACAAGGCCTGCCCGAAGGACTCCTTCCCACTCCCGCGCATCGATCAGGTGGTGGACTCGACCGCCGGGTGTGAAACCCTGAGCTTCCTCGACGCCTATTCGGGGTATCACCAGATCTCTATGCGCGAGTCCGACCGGCCGGCTACATCCTTCATCACGCCCTTCGGATCCTTCTGCTACATCACCATGCCGTTCGGGCTCAAGAACGCAGGAGCCACGTACCAGCGCTACATGCAGAAGTGCTTCCACGACCAGCTGGGTCGAAATCTAGAGGTCTACGTCGATGACATCGTCATCAAGACCCGACGGACCTCCGGCCTCATCCAGAACCTGAAAGAGGCATTCGTCAACCTCCGGCGCTACCGGATCAAGCTGAATCTCAAAAAATGCGTTTTCGAGGTACCCTCGGGCAAGCTGCTCGGCTTCGTCATCTCAGAGCGGGGAATCGAAGCGAACCCCGAGAAGATCTCTGCGATCCTCAAACTCGGGCCAATCGGCAACGTAAAAAGCGTCCAGAAGCTGACCGGATGCTTGGCGGCCCTCAGCCGCTTCATCTCAAGACTTGGCGAGAAAGCGATACCTTTCTATCGACTGCTGCGAAAAGCAGAGCGATTCACCTGGACCGTCGAGGCCCAGGAGGCCTTCGACCAGCTCAAGACCTTGCTTTCATCACCGCCGGTGCTTACGTCCCCGACCCGAGGAGAAGCCCTCCTGCTCTACCTCGCGGCGACTTCGAAAGTCGTCAGCACCGTCCTCGTCGTCGAGCGAAGCGAGGAGGGGCAGGCTCTGACTGTCCAACGGCCTGTCTACTTCGTCAGCGAGGTATTGACCGACTCCAAAACTCGGTACACCCAAGTAGAGAAGCTGATCTACGCTGTCCTCATCACGAGCCGCAAGCTGCGCCACTACTTCACGAGCCATCCCGTCCACGTCGTCACCGGCTTCCCCCTCGGGGAAATTGTCGGTGCCAAGGACGCAGTCGGACGCCTTGCCACGTGGGCCATGGAACTCCTGGGGCTCGATGTCGCTTTTACCCCACGGCAGGCCATCAAGTCCCAGGTCCTGGCCGACTTCGTCGTCGAGTGGACCGAAGCTCAAGAGCCGTCAGCCTCTGACGCCGTCGAATGCTGGACCATGTACTTCGACGGCTCCTGCATGCTCAAAGGCGCGGGAGCTGGGGTCGTCCTAATCTCCCCGAAGGGAGACAGGTTCCGATACGTGCTGCAGCTGCAGTTCCGAGCCTCCAACAACATGGCCGAATACGAGGCGCTCCTCCACGGCCTGCGAATAGCCACCACCCTCGGCGTTCAACACCTCTACGTCAAAGGCGACTCTGAGCTGGTTGTCAGCCAAGTCATGAAGGCTGCCAGCTGCCGAGACCCGAAGATGCAAACGTACTGCCAAGAAGTTCGCAAATTCGAGGACAAGTTTGACGGATTCGAACTCCATCACATCCTGCGTCGGGACAACGAAGCCGCGGATGCCCTCGCCAAGATGGGCTCGGAACGCCAGACGGTCCCCAACGGCGTCTTCCTCGAAGTGCTCCCCAAGCCTTCCATCAGAATCACGGAGGAACCACTCGTCGAAGGTCCAGCCGACGAGCCGACCCTCGGACCAAGAGCAGAGATCATGGCAGTCGCCTCTGATTGGTCTCGCGACATCTTTGCCTACCTGCAAGATGGCACTCTCCCGACCGACCCCGAGGGAGCCCGGAAGGTCATGCGGCAAGCCAAGGCGTACGTCATCTCGGACGACGAGCTCTACAAACGAAGCCCGAGTGGTATATTGCAGCGCTGCATCCCTCCGGAGCAGGGCATGCACCTGCTCGACGATATCCACTCAGGCATTTACGGTCATCACGCCGGACCCAGAACCCTCGTCGGCAAGGCCTTTCGCAAGGTTTTTATTGACCGACGGCTATGGCCGACGCCCAAAAGCTCGTTCGAACTTGCCAGGGCTGCCAGTTCTATGCCCGACAGACGCACCTGCCGGCGCAAGAGCTCCAGACGATCCCGATCGCCTGGCCCTTCGCCGTCTGGGGACTCGACATCCTCGGACCATTTAAGAGAGCACCCGACGGTTTCACCCATCTCTTCGTTGCCGTCGACAAGTTCACCAAATGGATTGAAGCCGAGCCGGTGCCCAACATCACCTCAACCCGGGCGGTCGGGTTCATCCGCAACATCGTATGTCGATTCGGAGTTCCGAACTCCATAATCACCGACAACGGCGCACAATTCACCGGTCGGCAATTCTAGGAATTCTGCGACGAATACCACATTCGCCTGGACTTCGCCTCCGTGGCACACCTCAGGACGAATGGGCAAGTCGAACGGGCCAACGGGATGATACTCCAAGGCCTGAAGCCTCGAATCTACGACTCCGTCAGAAGGGCAGCGGGACGATGGGTAAACGAACTCCCATCAGTCCTCTAGGGTCTGCGAACGACCCCCAACAGAACCACTGGGTTCACGCCGTTCTTCATGACATTCGGGGCGAAAGTAATGCTACCGACCGACCTCGACTACGACTCTCTGTGAGTCCGAGCCTACGATGACGAGAGATCGCAGGCCGCTTTACAGAACAGCCTCGACCAGCTGCAAGAAGCGCGCGAGGTCGCTCTCCTGCGCTCCGCAAAGTACCAGCAAAGCCTACGGCGGCTGCATGCTCGGCGCGTCAGAGGTCGGGCGTTCAACGTCGGAGACATCGTGTTGAGAAGGGTACAAACGAAGGCCGACCGGCACAAGTTGTCGCCCCATTGGGAAGGACCCTTTGTAATCAAGCACGTCCTACGGCCCGACGCCTACAAGTTGGCAACCTAGGACGGTCGGGAACTTGCGAACGCATAGAATATCGAGAACCTCCGACGGTTCTACACCTAATAAAAACAGCTAAGTTTTTGTGATCCCGTTCTTTTTCATTCTCGGGTGCGAGCCCTGGCCGACCCGGCCACCCCCCGCACCCGGGGGCTACTTACATGCACCCTAGCCAGCGTCGAAACGTCCGACCGCGTTTTTCGACTCGTTATTTATTGAGGGCGCCGCTCTCCGTTAACTGTGTTCGCCATTTTTTGTTTCCTCGGGGTCGAATCCCTGACCCGCTCGTGGTGACCCTCAAACGACACTTAACGCGTTTTTTGTTCAAAGCCTTCCCATGACAGCCACTACGAATCGGGACCTGATGACGCTCTATGGCTATATCGGGTCCGGCACTCGACCCTACGAGCTATACTCAGTCTATTCGTTTGATTGACACCATAGGGGCGCGAAAAACAGACGCAGTATGCGAAGGAGGGTCAGAAATTCGCATTCAAACTCTCTTCTCGAACAACATTGTTTGAATGATACTTTATTAACACAATGACACTTTACATATTTGACCTATACATAGGGAAACGGCCCGAATCGCTCGGGCAGGAGGTCCTCCGTCTTGAATTCGACGATGGCCTTCGCCCTCGGCTCCAGCGTCTCCGCCGCGATCGCATCAATCTGCTCATCCGAGTAGCCCGACGCGAAGCCTTCAACAACCCTACCGAGGTCTGCATCCGGGTAATGAGAGCGGACCAGAGCCAAGGCTGTCGAGGACCCGTCCTCCAGCGCCCTCATCACGATGTTGGAGACGACCTCCGGGAGTTGCCTCAGAGCGTGTGCGACGACCGCCGTCGGGACGAAATCTGGCGCTCCAGAGTATAACCTCCCGATAAGGTTCAGACCCGCCGACCTCAAGGTCTGAACCTCGCTCGCCAACCCTGCACTTCGAAATATTAGAAGGCCAGCAGTGACCAAAGCAATCAACGGCGACACGGCGCGGCGAGGAGCTGCGACCTCAAGTCAGCCGCAGCCTCCCCCGACTTGGCCCGCGCTTTCGCCAGCTCGTCCTTGAGGCCGTCGACCTCGGCTTGGGCGACGAACCCGCGCGGTGGCCGACCAAGGACCGCGTACAAGTTATCCTGCAAAAAAGTTGTCAGCCCGAGAATCGGAAAAATAAAAGCGAAACAACCGGACCCGAGCCAACCCGGCACTCGACAAGGTGGTCTTCATCATAGATGGCGCCGACCTCCTCAGAGACCCCCAACAGCTGGCGAAGGCCGGCGACCAACCGCATGTTAAGGGCTCGGGCGCCTCCCACCCGATCCATCAGATAGCCGAAGCCATCGATCGCCCCCTCGAGTGGGAGGGGCCCTCGCCCAGGGACTTCCCAGGCGGCGATCGGCGCCCCCGGATCATGCGCCTCAACGGCGGCCCCGACATCACCGCTCGAATCGGCGGAGCACGACGCTCCGACAACCTCGGGCAGTTTGCCGAGGGCCGTCTCGCTTAGGACACGCCCGGCCGGGGGCGCACCCGAAGGCGGCGAGGCCGCCACACCCTCCAAAGGCCCTGTCGTCGGTGAC
>BCLG01003099.1:50444-60690 GCA_001602295.1 Zoysia matrella
GCATGCATGCTTGCACGACGGCGTACGTCGCATTCATACGCGCGGCGTACGTACACGTGTATACATGCGCATGGGAGACGCAGTGATGCATCCTCCTCCTACAGTGCGACTACATTGCACTCGCCACAACGGTCTGCCTCTTTTTTCCCTCGGACCTGCACTGTGCAACTACAGACACCTGGACTCGGAAATATTGGCTCCGTTCGGACGCGATTCCTACGACGGGCTGCAGCGGCGTGAGAACTGTTGAGTCACTAATTTTTACTGTAGCTGGTATTTGCTACAGAAATTCGCTCCTCAAAAAAATACCGCAGCCAGCACATTCGAACGCGCCCATTACCGACATTTTCATTCACTCTGCATTATCGAGTGACCTGGCTTGCCTATCTCATCGATATAACTTGTCTTGCTTGGGAAGTGGCCGATGCGCCGGAGTTAACTGCTCGGTGCACGCATATGCTTCGTTGAGAAGCTATCAGGAGGCCGGTGAGTGACTACCAGCACGTCTATTGTCTGTTGAGATCGATCGGATCACAAGCTAGCTCCAAGTGCTAGCACTGCCTAGAGCCAGCCATCCAGCTAGCTCCATGCATGTTGCTTGGCTGCTTGCCTGTGAAGCTGCGCCGGTGACTTGTGCCTGTGGTGTGGAGACGGAAGAATCAAGCATGACGAATGACCAGTAATCTTGCACAGGGATCCGCGACGCCCAACACGGATTCGCCGACCCCAACATGCTGCACGCGTGGACGAGATTTTTCGATTCTTACCGTCAAATACGTTAACCTTTCAATCATTACTATTTAATTCTTAAATCTTTCAATTTTTATCACTAATTACATTTTTCACTTTAAAATATATTATTTTTAAAAAAAACTTAACATTTTTATTGTTTTATAATGTTATTATATTATGCAATAATACATTATATTTATTATATTATGTTTATTATCCTATTAGCATCGCTTAAGCTCAAATTTTGTTTATTTTAACACAATATAAAGTAGTGAAAATAATTTAAATTTTAAAAAATATTATATTTTAAAGTGAAAAATATATTTAGTGATAAATATTGAAAGATTTATAAATTAAGTGATAAAGATTGAAAAATTAACGTATTTGGGTAAAAATTGAAAAATCTCCCGCTAATGCCTCGTCTAGCTCGCGCGCGCGCTCGCGGAATAACAGCCACGAGCAGAGCAGGAATCTTTTGGCAACAGAGAGACGATGGACCGAGCCGCGCGCGTACGCGCATGCCGCCGGCCGGCCTTCTCATGCGGCGTGGGGGAATAACAGAATCTCAAGGATGGATGGACGGCGCCCGCCGGCGAAGATGCTACTGCCAGAGTGCCAGAGCCACGGGCATCAATGCACGTCGCCCGAGCCTCCTCGATCGAGAAGGCTTACCCATTTGGAACACGGGGAAAATATTTTATGTGTGCTCGTGGCAGCTCGTGGGTCTGAAGTTCGGACGTCATGCGCTGAAATGTTTGTGCGTGGACTAAGCTCTGACCGTTAGGTTACGAGAGGGTATTGGGGCATAATTTTACTACCACCAAAAGCAGATTGAAGCGTCTAATTTCGAGACATGATGGCAAGCTAGGTTGGATCGGTTCCCTGCTGCTGCTGGTAGCTCAATTTGCGTTGG
This sequence comes from Zoysia matrella, assembly GCA_001602295.1. Taxonomy (NCBI): domain Eukaryota; kingdom Viridiplantae; phylum Streptophyta; class Magnoliopsida; order Poales; family Poaceae; genus Zoysia; species Zoysia matrella. The sequence goes on from BCLG01003099.1 coordinate 52,090, forward strand.
ATAGAGTTTGTTAAGCTCGTTTTAATTAGTACGCGATGCCTGTGGCGGCTCAAAAAGCAAGCGAGAGCTGCGAGCAGATGCATGTAACAGCCAGCTGCTACAGGTTAGCCGGAGACAGGACAAAAGGGAACAAGTTCATCCATCAGCTAGCCAATCGAAAGGTGTCGTGTTTGGTAGACGACGGGCATCATTCCGGCACTAGAATTACGACCGGGAATTGGGGCTTTTACTACCTACTTATTCCTCTCAAGCCTGGCATTAGGCGCGCGACCGATGTTCTCTGATAAAAAAATTGTACTCCTACATATTGTTGCAGCTGATCGATGACACCCATGTCACTGTGAACGGCCGGTTGAAGCCGCCACATGTACGTGCATGCCGCCTAACTCGACGCATCTGCACCGTGTGTACTCCACCGGAAGTTGACCTTTGGAACGAAGCAAGTCAAGCGAGAGTTGTGTATGCAAGCAGAGCGTGGCACGCGTTGCCAATAATGAAGCTACTCTATTCTATACGGGTAAGTGCTTGCTCGCATAGAGCCTGGTGTACAAATGAATAGTCGTCCTTTTGGGGTTGTTGGCTGTTACTACTAACAACACAGGCCGATTAGTTTAACAAGGGTGATCTCCACTACTGGGACAAATCCCAAAATAGTAGCTGCGCAACAAGTACAGCGCCGTAGCTGAGCATGACACGTTCACATAGACTTTGAACTCATACGCGATTATCCAGATGAAAAATTGCAGATTTGAGGAGTATTACTACGTACTACTAGCAGATTACTGTACTAATCATGCTACTGTGGATCAGCGAGAGGTTGCGGGTGGATAGGACTCTTTTAGTGCACCCTGTGGTCAATGCTCGGCTGCTTGGAAGCTTCAGAGCGATCGGGACGTGCCTCCCATCCCATCCCCATCTGAAGCCTCGGAAGATGGGATCAAGCTGAGCTACAGCTCGGTGGTCATGTCGACGCCGACGCGGCCCCCACGGGTCCCGGCCCGGGGGCACTGAACGTCCAACAGGTCAATCCTAGTAAAAAGGCGAAGGGAACGAAACAACCGATGGATGACACAGATCAGGCGCGGGAATGAACAGGCCAATATGAACCGTCCACAACTCATCGATGAAACTTAAAGCAGGCAAGCAGCAATGCGAGACTGGTTGAAGAGAACAATAACAGATGCAGATCGAATGGTTGAAAGAGAAGCGATCCAGGACAGCGAGAGAGCTCACTGAAACAAACTCTGCTCGTGCGGAAATGTGATCGAATTCACTGATGATGCGTTTGAACGGTCAAAATCTTTGACGTGATGGTCTCATCAGGGGAGGGAACCCGGTGCGGTTCGCCGGCGAGAAAAAAAGAACGTGTTTGCCGGCGTCCGCTTTCTGGCTAGTTCAGTTACGTCGACACTAGTACTATTACAAGATCGAATATCACAATTCACAACCTGATGAAAATCTGCTAAAAACACTAGCCGAATGGCATGACACCACCTCGATCTCTTCCGTCCGAAAGCCGGATCGAGCGGCTCGCATCCGCCATCCCCTGTAAAAAACGGTCGCTGATAGCGAGACCATTTTTCCGCGCCAGAGGACCCGACCTCGACGGCACCGGGCCACGCTGCCCGATCGCTACAGTCGTTCTCACCGACGCCGGCTTTTATAAACCACCCTACCGGCGCTCCTCACAGCCTCGCATTCGCTCCCGCTCCTCTCCCGTCCGCCTCACTCGCCATGCACACGGAAGCGCCGCCGCCGATGGACGCCGCGCACGACCCCGCGCCGTGCTCCCCGCTCTCCACCACCGACCTCACCCAGCACTTCCCGCCGCCTCTCGCCGACGCCGGTGCGGGAGCGCTGGACCTGTCGTTCACCTCCACGGCATCCGCATCCACCTCCTCTTTCACGACCGCCACCACCTTCAGCGCGCGGAGCTCGCTCTCGCTCCCGTCCTTCTCGTCGTCCACCTCGCTCTCCCCGCGCCCGCACTCCTCCTCCGCGTTCCCGCACTGGGCGCACCTCGCCGCCGCCCGCGCGGCGACGCCCGACGGCGTCCTCCGCCTCGCGCACCTCCACCTCATCCGCGAGCTCGGCCACGGCCACCTCGCGCGCGTCTTCCTCTGCCGCCTCAAGAGCTCCCCACCCAACTCGCCGCTCTTCGCGCTCAAGGTCGTTGACGTCCGGGACGACGACCCGTCACGGGTGTCCCACGTCCTCGCCGAGTCGCGCGTGCTCTCGTCGCTTGATCACCCCTTCGTGCCCACCCTCTACGCCCGCCTAGACGCCGGCCGCTACGCGTGCTTCCTCATGGACTACTGCTCCGGGGGAGACCTCCACGCGGTGCTCCGACGCCGACCCGGCGGTCGCCTTCCCGTCGCCGCGGCGAGGTTCTACGCAGCGGAGGTGCTGCTCGCGCTCGAGTACCTCCACGCGCTCGGCTTTGTGTACCGCGACCTCAAGCCGGAGAACGTCCTGCTTCGCGGCAACGGACACGTCGTGCTCTCCGACTTTGACCTCGCCCTTCCGGCATCTGTGGAGCCTGCTGTCCGCCGCCGCCAGGTGCGGAAACAGAGCTGCCGTAGGAAGAGCTTCCTACCTTCGTGCTTCACCGGCAATGGCGTCAGCGACAAGGACGTGGAGATCGACTCGAAGGAAAGGTTCGAGTTCGTGGCCGAGCCGACGGCGGCAAGCTCCAAAGACTGCGTGGGCACGCACGAGTACCTCGCGCCAGAGCTCGTGAGCGGGAGCGGGCACGGAAACGGCGTCGACTGGTGGGCCTTCGGCGTCTTCCTCTACGAGCTCGTCTACGGCCGGACGCCGTTCAAGGGGTCCACCAAGGAGATCACCCTAAAGAACATCCTCTCCAAGCAAGTCACCTACCCGCAGCTCGACAACGAGGGCGACGTGGCGCAGCTGAAGGACCTCATCGGGAGGCTGCTCGAGCGGGACCCGCGACGCCGCATGGGCGCCGCGCGCGGCTCCGCCGAGATCAAGAGGCACCCGTTCTTCGGCGGCGTGGACTGGGCGCTTATACGGTGCGTTGCGCCGCCGGTGGTGCCGGACAAGGACGCCGCGGCGCCCGCAGGCGGCGGCGACAGGAAGGCGAAGCAGCTGGGCAGCTGGAGCAGCATGGGCCGCGGCAGCAGTGCTAGCGGCAAGAGGAAGAGCAGCAGCTTCTCGAGGAAATCGATTTGCGAGGAGCGGCAGGGGGTCTTCCGCAAGCTGATGACTTGGAGCCAGGAGAGCCGGTCCAACAAGACCCCAAGACGAGCAAAGTGAAACCTTGATAAGCTTGTTTATCCCTTTTTTTTCCCCTTAGTTTTGATGTGATTCCGCAGGCAGGATGACCTCGGATGCGATTTGATTTTAGGTTCGGTTAGGATTAGGATTTAACTACTGCATGTATAAGTGAATGGCGTGTGTCGATCATGGCTTAAAAGCTGTACAAAGATCGAGGCGATGTATGTCACTGATGAGTTGATCAGTTGACAAGGTTTGGTCCATGTTCATATATGGAGAAACTTCATCCCTTGTTTAGTACTATTACGTGTACAAATAACTTGTTTTTACCTCCTTACATAGTCGTGACTATATGCAAACTTACAGCCTAAGTTCAGAAGATTCGCCACTTGCCACAAAATAAATTGTTCTTTTGACTTTAGCAGCATGTGTTAGGATTCTTCTGATCTACTAGTAACTCCTAGTACCACTAGTAGATTAGCGGATTTCAGCTCGAGTATGCACGAGGACGGGTCTTCTAGAGCGAGGCATCAGTTCAAGTTCGCGTCTCGACGATGGAATCGGCACGGTCCGCAGGGACTGACCCACGCACTTTAAAATTTCTCGATCGGAGCCGTTGGCCGGCATCTCCTGCAGCCATCGACGCGATGTGCATCTGGCGCTCTCGCTTACCCAATCATTGGATCGTCGACAAGGCAGCGCTGGCTGGCCCGTGCATGAGCGTACTGGTGGCGCCGGGGGCTCACTGACACTGTGCATCCATAACACCTCGAGGCGTATGGTGGCCTCAATGATCCCGCATTCACGCTGCACGTCCCGTCGATGGGGAGGCCACGGCGCCGTGTCCCTGCCTCTGTACAGTTGATCTGGCGGCAGTGGGCCGCCGCTCGTTCTACGCCTACGCGGCCTGGGCCGGAGGCGCACGTATTCTGCGGCGTCGCCGGGCGCCAGCGCGCCACGCCGCTGGGCGGAGCCGAGCGTGAGCAGGGTCCCGGGCTCGGCACCGTGTCGCGCTCATAGGCGTGTGGTTCGGTGCGCATCCCCCTGCGCCGATCCAGACGATGGGTCGAGGCGGCGGCCGGGTTCGCGAGATGCGATGCGAACGAGCGCGTAAAGCGGCGACGTCGCCTGCCGCGCGACGCAACGAGGGACCTGCCGAAGCATGCTGCTAGAATTAGGTAAAGGTCGGGTCCGAAAGAGAGGAATTGTGCCTTTGTCTTTGCCGCGCCGGCTCTCCTTTTTCCGGTCGCCGCCGGAGCTGAGCATGCGCACATGTGATTCAGTGACCGACGATTGCTTCCCTCTAGTTCCAGTACTCCTACATGCGCAGTTTCTGTTTAATCCAGTTGCATCATTTTCATACTGCATGCGTCCAGAGAGCCCGAGACTGGAGAGGATGGTGACATATATAATGCCTTCTTTGGATTGGATGAGATTTCCACGAAATTCCAATACCATTTTTTGTAAAATTCTTGCGTTCCAAAAACTCCCTAAAATCTTTGCCATATGATGCATGCATCTACCAAGTACATGGAACGTTACTGGTTTTGACAGAGCGTGCGTCTCTGCCGGAAATTAAATTGACAAATCGATCGATCACCAAATACATTACGAAAACCCATGCTCATCGATCGACTTCTTAAAATCCCAGAACTGCGGTGCATGCACACTACTCCTACTTAAAATCTTTGTCATGTGATGCATGCATCTACTAAATACATGGAACGTTACTGGTTTTGCCAGAACGAGTTGCCCAACTTATCGGTTCCGCCAGAAATCGAATTGACAAATCGATCACCAAGTACATTCCGAAAACCCACACTGATCGATCGACTTCATAAACCCCCAGAACCGCCGCGTGGATTCTCTCGCAGACGTCAGATGCAGATAACCATGCCGTCGACGGAAACTGCGGTGCATGCACACGCCACGGATGAACTCCCCGCGCAGCGGCGAGGTGGTGGCTAGCTGAGCTGCTCTAACGACCGCGCCCACGACGCAATAATCGAGTGGGGCAGATTCAACCGCCGGCTGGGTCCGTAGCTACCTTGCTTCGAAGTTCGAACGGCGGGGTCGATCCATCGGCACGAGACACGGCCGGAGACGCGTCACATGCCCGGCCGGCCCTGCCGGTTTTTATCGCTCTGCCCGGCCCTCCTCGTCGCCTCGAAGCCACTTTTTTCTTCTTAGCTTGTTCCTGCAGGAGCATGGAGCTGATAAAAATACCAGTACAATAATCGCGTCTCCTCCTCACGCCAATTAAGGCAGTAGTAGAATCTCACTCGTAGAATAATCCAGTTCGCTCCACGCAGCAGATGCTTCGACGACGAGGCTAGCTGAGCAGGGGGCTGGTGATCCAGCGAGGAGAAGCCTGAACGTGGCGATGCTGGTGATCCGGGGATGAGCGGGCCAATCTACCTGATCTCAGGACACAGGGCACGGTCCATGGTCAAGCGGCAGGAAAGGGACGCGAATGCAAAGCGGGAGCACGGCACCGGCAGGGCGGCGCTTTATTCCTGTTTTGAAAGGAATGGAAAGAGCGCGCGTGACGTGCACTCCGTTTAACAACAAAAACATAACAAGATGGACATTCTCCCTTTTCCCCCTCTTGCAGCTTCAGTTCCCTTCCCTTTTTCCACATTCTTTGGCCTTTTGGCGCCAGGCAGTGCTTCATACCTTCATCGCGTGGTGCTCGGGGTGTGTGCACCATCTCATCATCCAGAGGCAGGAAGTCGCTTCTTAGTACTCTTTTTCTTTGAAAAAGAAATCTCATGATGCATGGTAATGTTACATTGATAGATAACCTCTACCTTGACCGTGGAGTTATCTAGCTCACAGTGATTTTACAAGCTAGAAGATCATCAGTATTACCACTGAAAGGATACAGTAGGTTTATTAGTACTAGCTACTTCACAGAAAATAGTCTTTGGGTCCTCTGGCACATATGGTTCGCCACATGGACTCTGCACTCAAGTTGCGTATATTCCCATCAGAAAAACCGTACAATGCCGTTCCAGACCGATCAAAAGAATTAGGAGCGCCGTCCACAGCAGCAGTTGAGAGCAAACAAAATAGAACCCGTAAACAAATGCTCTACCGTTAAGCACGAGGACGCGCGCGAGAACCACCACCACCACGACCTTCTAATAATTCAGACCGCATTATCATATTCTATCCCCTCCCCCTCTTCTCCCTCTGGGATGTGCTACCTGCAAGCAAGCGCTGCATGATGCATGAGACGCAGCAGCAGCGTGATCTGAGAAGAGATTCCTTCTTCACCTGCGGCTAATTGACGTTCACTTGATCATCTCTCATGCGACTGTGTCAACTTGCCATAAACATATGAGGCCTTGTCTTCGCGTGGAGCAGCAGGAGGACGTGCTCGCTGCGTGGGTTCGGGTTGGTTCAACGCTCTGGTTCTTCAGGCTGGCAGATTAATTTGGGAATTGTGGACAGGCTCACTCCGATTGGGGGCAGGATCGTGCGTGCTAGCTTCGACTGTCTTGCGGTGTTTCCTTCACATGTTGCAAGTCTGCCTGATATCGTTACCGATCTAGTACTACTGAGATGCAGTAAAACGTAGTCGCCGTTAGGAATTGCCAGTGCAGAACATTTCATAACCGTTGCAAGAAAAGCAAAATTCTCTTAAGTACTACTAACTCCGTTTCAAAATATAAACATTTTTAGATTTGGATAAGGTCAAAATCTTCAGACTTCTACCAATAATATCTAGAAAATTATGTAATTTTTAATATAAAAATATATTTTTTACTAAACTTTATTTAATGATGAATCTAAAAATATAATTTTTTATATAATAAAATATTATTAATTATATATTAAGTTTATTTGGAAATTACCATTACAAAGTGGCTGGAGTAGGTAAATACCATCACAAAGATTCTAAGCTGAAAATTACTATCGTTGATCCATTTGACTTGAAAAATACTATTAACGTCAGTTTTGGGGTTAACTTCTAACAGGAAGTAGCAAAAAGTCCTATATACCCTTTGTGATATTTAGTGCAACTAGTAGTATCCCATTTCTTTTATAACTAGCATGACCTTTACATGTTCGAACATGCTCAATTTTTTTTTTTTTGCGCATACCAATAACATGGATTACAATTAGGATATAAATAGGTGAACATATTATTCAAATGTGAACACTTGGATGGTCCCTCTGTTACTTTATATAAGCACTAGAAAGATGGCTCATAGTTTGCCTAATGTCATGCCTTATCACCCTTGTAATCACAACAATGATTATATGTATAAAAACAGTAAATTAGTTGAGTCTTCAAGATAATTAAATTGATCATACATAGTTGATTCTTTATACAATCTGAGAAATGAAAGAAAAAACAACATTAAAAATAGTTAGGCCTGTTTGGATCCGGCTGACTAATTATTAGTCGAGACTAATAAGTTGGGTCAACTAATTATTAGTCAATTGTCTGTTTGGATGATGGACTAATCCTCCAATGAAATATCTATTTTGCTCTGACTAATTTCTAGTCCGCATCTGTTTGAAACTGTGCCGAGTTGGATTCTAGGAAAAAATTCAAGGGTATTTTAGACAATTTACATTACTTACGAATTGTTAGTCCCTGTTAGTCCCCCTAGATTGACTAATTGAAAAACAATTAGTCTGTGAGTGGATTAAAAATTAGTCTTCCTATTAGTCCACCTATTAGGCTCTTAAGTGCATAGTACCATGCATGTTGTGAGATAGGTTGACCGTGAGGGTGAGTTCCATTAGATCTAGGTATCAAATAGGCAGGGGTAGCGTGGGGATTTTTAAAAAAATCGCTCCATAGTACACTAGTTGCACTTGTTTTGGATGGAAACCGTCACAGTCATAGTATTTTTCAATGTAAACAGCTTAGCAATGGTAATTTTCAATTCTAAAACTTTGCGATGGTAGTTTCTTATTTCGGCAACTTAATTTGCAATGGTAATTTCTTAATAAACTTTTATATATTATTAGTGGTCAAAGTAATAAAAGTTTGATTTTGACTAAACTTACAAATGCTTATATTTTAGAACAGAGAGAGTAACAATCAGACGAAACCTACCCTTTATTCTGTTAACTTGTTTCCTTCTCTAACTAAAGACCAGATTAATTGGTTCTCTCACTAGAACAAAAAAAAAACAATGATAGGGTATAAAGTGTAGGACTTGGGATCAATTGACATCTACTGCCTCTGTTTCAAAATATAAGTATTTTTAAATTTAAATAAAATTAAAATCTTTTAACTTCTATCAATAATATCTAAAAAATTACATAATTTTTTATATAAAAATATATTTTTATAAAAATTTATTTAATGATGAATTTAAAAAATATAATTTTTATATG
>BCLG01003100.1:10699-22586 GCA_001602295.1 Zoysia matrella
ATCTCTAGCATGGGCACAGTGGCGGCGCACAGGTGGCAGGGCAGCGGGCCGCAGTGAGGCGATGCGAGCGGCGGTGGTCGGCGGCAGTCCAGACGGTGGCGCTGGCGCCGGCGCGGGAGGACGAGGGGCATTTGTGTCCATAAAAAGCTCCGTGGGCATTCAAATGGCCACGACGCATTTTCGTAGGCATTCCAATGGCCACGACACATCTTCGTGGGCATTTTGACGGTTACGTTCTCAGCGAGTATTCTGGCGAGGTCGCAACTGAGCACACGCATAATTCCAAAAAGCTCCTTGTTAGGAGGCACCTTCCACCTTAGGTATTGTGTATAGGTTTGATGATTGTTGCCAGTTCCTAGTCCTTGAATTGACACAGGCGTTCTGCAGGCTGTGCAAATAACAGGCTGGATGTATTGAAATTTCTAACTACAGGTGGGTATGCAGCTGAACTTAAAAATTGAAAAGGCAGCATACTTGAACTCGCAGAAGGTGGGGAGGAGGATGAAACTCATGATCCAGACATGCCTGAAGTTTCGGGTTTGGCTCCCTTTGTGTTTGTTCCATTTGAGGATGCACAAAGTTTACATGATGCATTTTAATCCTCTGTTCTGGGAACCAATTATTATTTACTATTGTTTTGAATTCGAAACCAAATCGTTAGGAAATGTACAAAGAGAGATAGTGCACAATTTGCCATCAGGTGGCTCTAGATTTCTCCCCTGAGAAGGGGAATTAAACAGTTTAACAAGCCTTACGAAGCACAGACCAAATGGTGAAGACTTTCATCAGTTGATTCCTCTGGATGTCTGGTTATTCAGTAGCAGTAATTAACACCTCCACCGATCGATGGAACGAAGCGCATATGCTTGTTCTACATGCTGCTTGGTTTGGGCTTGAAATCTTCTTGCTCCTTGTACACCAGCTCGTTCAACGCCGGATTGCGAGGAAGGTACGTGTCCTGCGAGGTAGTAGCAAACAGTCCCAGAAAAATTAACCAGGCCATAGGGACACTGGACAGTGGACACCACCAAAATCTCGTCGTGTGCGGTAGCCAGTCGGATCGGGTCGGGGGAAGAAAGCAGAAAAGAGGGATAGAACGGGATCAGGCGACACGTACGGAGACGTAGGAGCAGGAGGGGACGACCCGCATGCCGCGCTCCCGGGCGTGCGCGAAGGCGGCGTCGCAGAGCCGCGCCGCGAGCCCCTGCCCGCGCTTGCTCCGGGGCACGTACGTGTGCGCCACGTCCATCACCGCCGGTGACGGGAGGTGGTACTGGAGGAAAGCCTCGCCGTCGGGCGTCTCGAACCTCCCCACGTCCTCCCGCCACACGATGCGCTCCGGCTCCGGTGGTGCCACCCCCGCGCCGCCCTCCTTCGCCATAGCCCCGGGATGCTCTCGGGCTTCGTCTCCACTCGTCCGCCGCCCCCAGACAGAGACGGGTGATAGGCGGTGAGTCTCTGCTCGCTTGTCGTCGGACTCGTCTAACGCGCGTTCGACGGACAAGCGGCCGTCCGTCACGGATCCAACGATAGCCAGAAGGCGCCCACCTGCTCGCGGCCCAGTACAGCCCAGTGAAGCCCAACTGCGACGCTGCTGGGCTGCTGGCGGAGGGAAAAAGGAAGGCATTGCTTGAAAGGAGGAAAAAACATTAGCAAAGGAAGAAGCTAATTAGCTGCTGCCACTTTATTTGTATCAGTTCATCTCTTGTCTTGTTTAATCCATCAAAAAATAATCCTAGCTCCAAACGTGTTGAAACCAATTTCCTTAGCTCAGTTTGATTGCATATGTAGTATTACACATAAAGTTGAGTTTTTTTTACTTCATTTACAATTGTATTTCATGCATGATTTATGAGAATGCGATGCCTAGTTTTGCCCCGCAAGACAGGATGGAATTTCTAAATTCTATATGAGGTTTGGAAGTTTTAGTTAAGCTATGATGGTCAGAATAGTTTTCATCTCTTTTGCCCCAAAATTACCTTTGAATCTACATACTAGTTTTAAAAATCGCTACAGGACCAATTTCGATTTTCACAAAAAACCGGCCAGCTGGTTTGTTAAATCAACCGGTTAACCATTTTGCTACAGTACTCTAACACGGTTTTTAAGAAAAACTAATGCTCCGATAATATGTAATCCAATCAGTTTCACGACAGACCGATTTTAAAAACCCTGCATACAACTTCCGCTTCAAGGAAAGAGAACGACGGGAGTCGAAGTACGAGAGAACAGAGCGCTAGCGGACTGGAGTAGATGAGCAGATCAGCCACCGTGCTCAATCATCTGAACGCGTAACAAGGCCAAAAAAAAAAAAAAGGTCCCACCGGGATTCGAACCCAGGTTGCCAGATTCAAAGTCTGGAGTGCTAACCACTACACTATGGAACCGATCGCATCACATTGATATATATATATATATAATAAATACAATTTCCGAAGCCCCTAAATCCACCTGTTGACCTATCTCGAGGGAACGGTTTAATCACATTCATCTGCAGGGGCACATAACTCCCATCATCTCACAATCCATAAAAACAATAATATAAACAAAACAATTGATCCCCACAGATAAAAGAATCGCCACTCAGGCAAAATTGGCAATTATCATACTTATTATTACCTAGCCCATTAAACTTATGCAAAGAGTATGTGCACCCCAATTAACTTCCTTTCAATAAAAAAAGGGGTAACATCACATAGTGTCTATTTTGAAGTTTCCAGGGTTCTCAGCCACCTTTTCAGTCACCTCAGCTCTTCTCATTGCGAGTTCTCTTTGCATTTTTGCTAGATCTTGCATAATTTTTGCCATCTCCTTCATTTGCTTTTCTTCTTTCTCCAACTGCATGTCCATTATGAGCTTAGCATTTGTGTCAACTGGTTTGAAGTACTGGTCTATAGCCGTTTCCTGAAAAACATTGATGGAAAACAAGCATCATATTATTAAAAATGGATGTGCTTAGTACAGGAAGCATTAGCCCTATTGTCATCAGATTTGAAAGAGGAAACTGAACCAAAGAATTGATCTATATGGGATTTTCAGAATTTATTCAGCATGCTTTAGAAAACATGTATCATTGCATTCTTTTTCACAGGCCAACAGCATGATGGCCAAAGGCAACAATTGACAAACATTTTGTGACAGAAACTTACAGCTTCTTCAAGATCCTGATTAAGAGCTTGCATCTGCTGAACCACTTGCCGAACTTCTGATAAGATCATTCGTTCTGGCTGTTTCCTCAATTCTTTCTTCCTAGCTTGGGCCTGAATGAATGATAGCAAAATTAGAAAAGAAAAAAAAAATAAAGGAGACAAATATGGACTGACATAGTGACATATGAGAACCGATGAAATCTTAATTTATATGCCAAAATTAGCAGTTAGTACAGCATTCCATGTTTGTACCAGGGAAAACCTAACTCTTCTTTTTTTGTATCTTCAATGAAAACTTTACACATTCCATCCCAAAACCCTAACATAATCGATATACCTCCTCCAACACATATCCAAATAGTATCATCTTGAATATCAAGTTTCCTTACATTGCAACTGAACTGTTCTAAAACATAATGACTCTTTGCATGCAAGTGTGTCACAATGCGTAAATTCTTGAGAACATAGCAATACATCTTTCCATGATTCATATTGGTAAAAAAAAAAGGTCCTGTTTATGATAATATAATGGCTGCTAAACCAGAAAATTGTTTAAGATACTTTCCATATCCAAGACACGAATGTAAAAATATATATGCACGAGTTATGAAAAATGCAATACACATTGCAACTACATTCCTTATTCAGTGAGCAAGCAATGTGCAAAACAAAAGATATGATCAGTCGCAAGAATACTTTCTAACACAGGGAAGTTCCAACTTCAGATATGTGCAATCTGAAAGATACTATTCCTTTGTTGTCTTATCGAAATCAATTTAAGAACGGAGGGTACATTGTAACGCCATGACTAAGAGACAACCATATGATCGTCCCACAGAAGACGAAGACAACCAAAAGTTTCGGCCTCATACATGCTAAGAAAGCAAAATCAGCTACTTCTCTTGCAATTGTTGGTTCCAGGCTATTGATAGGACAGCATGTCCTACTAAATAACAAATCCTAACATGAAAAACAAAATGGCGTGGTAGCGAATGTACTTGCCATCTCGAGGCGCTTCTGCAGTTGCAGCCTGTAGGATCGGATCCTCCTCTCCTCGTATCCGGACATGACACGCACGATGAACCACGCCTTCCTCCCGAACTGCACGATCTTATCCATCCCACCGTGAGCCGAAGCTCCCCCTCACCCGCACGAACCAACACTCCGGGTAGATCGGTCCTGCAATGTGCACAAGAGGAACCTAATTAAACCATGGACGTGCGTGTTAGATGAGCTGGTCACTCCTAGGCGACAAATCCGAAAACTTGACTGCACAGAGAGAAGGAACGATTTCGATTCCATTGCTCGAATACGGAGCGAAGGAAAAATCACTCCCGAACAGGACGAATTCCTAGCACCCCAAGCAAATCTGGCGTTACTTACCCAGGAATGAAGGAACTGATCGACGCCCCAAAGCACACCCGGTCCGTAAGGGGGGCGGGGAAGAAGTGGAGGCCTATGGCGCTGTCGCCGGCGGTGAGGTCAGTGCAAGCGTTGGGCGTGGCGGCGGAAGAACGGGAAGGGGAAGCCGCTCCGGTCTGCAACTTTGCCGGTTTTACCCCTGGATCCCGGCAGAATTCCTGCGGAACGATGAGGGGCTTGGATGTCCTTCGCTGTTTCGACCGGCCCGTCCAGCCAAGAACCAGACTGCCCACGTACTGAGCATTCCATGGTCTGGCTTCTGAAAGACCGAGACAGACGAACAGGGACGCCGCCGGGCCTGTAATCTTCATCGCTTTTTAAAATTTTATCACCATTAGATAAGAATTTTAATTAAAACAAAAATAAATATATTTTTAAAACTACTTTCTCAGATTTTAAAATAAATATTGACGAAGCATCTGCGAGCCTCAGAAATCGTTCAGCGCAAGTCTTACTCTTTATGAGCATTGATCACTCTTCTGTTCAGAAGAACAGTACCTCCGATGGATCATACCCATTGCTCTTGGATTGGCAAGCAGGAGTGGCCGCCCGGCGCGCCATGACAGAATGTTAGCACCGTCGGCGAGTGGAGAGGGGCGACGCTGCTGAGACGATAAGAACAGAGAAGGAATCGTGAAGAAGGGGAAAGAATCAGGCAGGATAATGTTGTTGTATTATTCTTGATTCAGTCCTCACCCCCGTACAGCAGTGCCACTTTATACTCACGCACGCCTCGGCCTGCTACACGGCCTAGTCCAGCCCACTCACTCGAACACATGCGCGGCACACACGAAGGCTGCGACGCGCCTCCTCTGGTTCTGGCACTTCCTCTGCTGATGGCGTGCTCGCATTCCCCTCCACTTCTGAACCTGCTTGTCCCAAGCAGGGGCGCCAGGGAAGCGCTCCCGCAAAGCTTGCTCATCCTCTCAGGTTGCAAGAGACGAATCCAGACGAGATCACAACACCTTCACTTGAGTTACCTGAGCACCACCACGGGCAATAGCACGACGTTCCAGCACCTGCACAGGAAATTGAGGATGTTGCGATTCCTACGGCAAGGACGGCACAACCAACTGCCCCCAAGGTATGTAGGCCTTAAGCTGTGACACATGAAAGACGAGATGAATTGAGCTGTTCGGCGGCAACTGCAACTTGTAAGCTACTGCACCCACTTTGGCCAAGATGCGATATGGTCCGAAGAACTTGAAGCTTAGCTTCTGATTGGCCCGAGTAGCAAGTGATGACTGCACATAAGGTTGTAATTTCAAATACACCACCTGAAAGCTGCGTTCGGAGCGATTCTTATCCGCCTGTTTCTTCATCATTTGTTGCGCCCGAAGAAGATGCTGCTGGATCAATTTGTTCATGAGCTCTCTATCAAGCAACCACTGACCAAGATCACCGATTGGAGCAGCGGAACTGTCGTGGCGGATGCCCATACAAAACTTCAAAGGAGAACAGCCCAATGCTGAATGGAAACTCGTGTTGTACCAAAATTCGGCAAGAGGAAGCCATCCTTTCCATTTCCTGGGACATGCATGGACAAAACATCGCAAGAACGTCTCCAAGCACTGATTAACTCTCTCTGTTTGCCTATCACTTTGAGGGTGATATGCCGAACTCATCCATAATTGAGTGTCCGTCAACTTGAACAACTGCTGCCAAAAAGAACTGGTGAATATCTTATCACAGCTAGAGACTATAGCCTGTGGCATGCCATGTAAATGGTACACCTGATCCAAAAACAGTTTCGCCACTGTTGGAGCTGAAAAGGGATGCTTGAGACCAAGAAAGTGCGCATACTTGGAAAATTTGTCAACCACCACGAGAATACAGTTGCTAGAACCTGAAGTTGGCAGCCCTTCAATGAAGTCCAAGGCAATCACTTGCCACGCATGGTCCGGAACTGCCAAAGGTTGTAGAAAACCCGGATAGTGTGCCCGATCAAGTTTAGCTCGTTGACAGACTGAGCAGGACTTAACAAAAGTATGAACATAAGAGCGCATAGAAGACCAAGCGAAGAGCTGCTTCAAGCGACGGTACGTGACAGGCACTCCAGAATGTCCCCCTAACGCACTGTCATGGAAGGCTGCTATCAGCTTCTGTTGTAATGCCCCATTGTTTCCAATCCACAACTTTCCTTTATAACGTAGCAGACCATCAGATAAGGTAAACAGTCCTACTGGTTCCGACTGAATAGCAAGACGTTGAAGTAGATCTTGTGCCTGAACATCATTGCTATACCCCTTGGCAACATCCTGGAGCCATGCTGGAGAGCACTGTGAAATGGCCATAGTATACAGGTCAGCAGCTTTCTTGCAAGACAAAGCATCCGCAGCTCCATTGTCGGTACCCTTTTGTAGACAATCTTGTAAGTGAGACCAGCTAGTTTAGAATAGACCTTTTGCTGCCAAATTGTGTGCAAGCGCTGTTCATTAAGTTGAGTAAGACTCTTATGATCAGCGACAATAGTAAACTCTGCCAGTTGCAAATAAGAGCGCCATTGAGCAACAGCAAGAATGATCGCTAGGTATTCCTTTTCATATGTAGACAAGCCTTGGTGCTTCGGACCCAGAGCACGGCTGAGAAAAGCAAGTGGATGCCCTTGCTGAACCAAAATCGCCCCCACACCAGTAGCTGAAGCATCTGTGTGGAGCTCAAACCTCTTCGAGAAATCTGGCACAGCTAACACCGGTGCTGTAACCAGAGCATGCTTGAGAGCTTCAAAAGCTGCTGTGTGATCCTCAGTCCAGACGAACAACTTGTTTTTCCTCAGGAGATCCGTCAAACAGCTACTGATCAGACCATAGTTTTTAACAAAACACCGGTAATAGCCAGCTAACCAAAGAAAACTGCGAAGAGCACACACATCTTTAGGTATCGGCCAACTCTGAATGGCTGCAATCTTAGAAGGGTCTGTGGCAATTTATGAAATCTGATATTGAGCAAAGGAGCACTTCTTGAGGTTGACATACCACTGATCTTGCCGCAGCAGTAGTAAAACTGTCCTCAAGTGATCGATGTGGGCTGACAAAGAAGCACTGTATACCAATATATCATCAAAGAAGACCAGTGCAAATTTGCGAAGAGTCGGCACCAAAGTCTCATTCATTGCACCCAAGAAGGTAGCAGGGCCCCAGTAAGGCCGAAAGCCATTACTTTAAACTCAAAGTGACCTTGATGGGTTTGGAAGGCTGTTTTGTGGGCCTCCCCTGGTTGAAGCAATATTTGATGATATCCCGACTTCATGTCCAGTTTACTGAACCATGATGCTTGGGCTAGCTCATCCATCAGTTCATCAAAGATGGGCACCGGATACTTGCGTTTGACAGTGAGGGCATTCAAATAGCGATAATCAACACAAAACCGCCATGTGTTGTCTTTCTTCTTAACAAGCAACACCGGTGAAGAGAATGCACTGTTGCCCTTTTGAATTACTCCTTGCTGCAACATCTCTGACACTTGCTTCTCAATTTCGTCTTTTAAAACTCGATGGGTACCGATATGGACGCACATTGATTGGTTTGGCGCCGGGCAACAGGGGAATTGAGTGATCACATCATCGACTAGGTGGCAGCCCTGAAGGAGCAACAAAGGCATCCTGAAATTCTTGAAGTAGAGCACTAACTTGAGGAGGTAAGGTTGGTGTGGTCAATGGATCAGTGTCGACAACATCCACCAGTAACAACTGCACCACTGTATTAGGAGGGGCTGACTGTGTAACACCCTGCAAATGAACCTGCTGGACTTGATAAGGAATAACCAGCCATTTCTGTCCCCAATCCACTTTCATTGGACTATAAGCAGTCAGCCAATCTAATCCAACAACCATATCAAAACAGGGAAGTGATAACACTTTCAGATCAAAAACAAACTGAAAGCCCTGAACAACCCAAGCAGCCTGCTGAATTTCAGTGGAACAGGACAACAACTGACCATTGGCCACATTGACATTGAACTGACAGCTGCGAATAGTCAATACTGACAGTCTGCTGGCCAATTCTTCAGAGATAAAAGTATGCGAACTACCCGAGTCGACTAGAATCAAGATGTTGATGCCCTGGATCAGACCCCGGAGCTGCAACGTCTTCAGAGTATCCTGTCCAGTGATAGCAGCCGATGATAGAGCCAAGAACATCTGGTGCTGCGTGTGCTCCTGAGAATCAGGTTCTGGAGGAGAAGTATCTTCAGATAAAAGATCCCAAACCTCTTGCATGGCGTGTAACTGAATTGTGGCGGCACATTTGTGACCGGGCCTCCACTTTTCAGCACAGCGATCACACAGCCCGCGTGCCCGACGGTATGCCTTTAGAGAAGTGATCTTGTCGTCGACTGAACAGATTACGAGTTGTCTTCTCTGCAGGAGTACTGTCACTTGTCTTGTCCGGCTTAGTCGGTAGGGGAGGGAGAGGCCATGCCGAGCGAGAGACCGTCCTGTTGATAGATTGGTCATAACGCCGGAATTCCTTCCTCCTATTGCATTCCAGCGCCTCTTCATGCACAAGAGCAAGTGCACAGGCAGAGTCCAACTCGGGAGGGCGTTGCACCATAATAATAGACTTAATTTCATCCTTTAATCCATCGATAAAACACATGGTGTAGAACAAAGGGTCAGTGTGTGTCTCATAAGCCGAGAGCTGGTCAACAAGTGTGGAGAACTGTTCTATTTACTCAACTACCCCCCCCCCCCCCCCCCAATCTGTTTAATGTGAAACAATTGACGAACCAGAGATTCGTGTTGCTCCCGCCCAAACCTATCATGGATGCATTGACAGAAAGTGTTCCAATCGACATGTGCAAGCTTGCATTCTACCGATTGCAACCAGCGTGCCACGGTGCCCTCAAAATGCATGGACGCGACCTTAATCCACAGATGAGGTTCGACTCCATACATGTCGAAGTAACTCTCACAGCGAGTTTGGCACAAGCGTGGGTTCTTGCCGATGAACACAGGGAATGAAATTTTTGGCAACTTGCCACTGCTCACACGACCCGACTCAGGACTCGACGAAAAGTGGTGCTGATTTGGATGAGGTGGTCGAGTATCACAGAAAGTGAAAGAGGACCGGTAGGGCGTACCCTTGACCGGGTCAGAGGCCGTGGGGGATTTCGACCCACCGCCCTGATCCCGGTAGTTGTGATCGACGCGGTGCCCTCCTGGGCCGTCGGCGTTGAGGTCGCGCGGACTTTGAGTGGACGCCGACCCGTGGTCCCCAAGTACACTGGGCTTGACCTTGTTGATGTCGTGGATCTCGCGGTCGTCCGCCTTCTGCAACCGGGCCACGGTGGTGCGGACGTCGTCGACGTCGAGCTTGAGGGTGTCGAAGGACGATTCGATGGAAGGACGCCACGATTCGAAGGCCGCCGACACGGATTCTAGCGCGGCGACGCGCGTGGTCACCGCGGCCTCTAGTTCGATCGAGCTGTGTGGTGTGGGTGGCGGTGAAGACCTCCATCTGCGCATCGACCGCGATGGCGATCTCCACCGAAAGCGCCTCAGATGAAGAAGCGGAGGAGCGCTCGAGAGCTGCGAGACGCGCTTCCATGCTCGCCACCGCGTCGCGGTTCTTTTTCATCTGCTGGACCAGCACGTCGTGGTTCTCCTTCATCTGCTGGACCAGCCCGTCGAACAGGGTCTGGGACTTGGGATCCATCGCACCAGCTTGCTGCACCCGTCGAGGAGAGGAATAGCGAAGTGAGGGCCGAGGATCGACGGCAATCTGATACCAGAATGTTAGCACCGCCGGCGAGTGGAGAGGGGCGGCGCTGATGAGACGATAAGAACATAGAAGGAATCGTGAAGAAGAGGAAAGAATCAGGGAGGATAATGTTGTTGTATTATTCTTGATTCAGTCCTCAGCTCGTACAGCAGTGCCACTCTATACTCACGCACGCCTCGGCCTGCTACACGGCCCAGTCCGGCCCACTCACTCGAACACATGCGCGATGCGCCTCCTCTGGTTCCGGCACTTCCTCTGCTGATGGCGTGCTCACACAGACTTATCCCATCTCACCATCTGGAGGCGCCACAGTATGCGCACATACATGTGTCTGGGCACGACGGCGCCAGGCGAATCGCCACCACGTGAGTTGACACGTCGGCGGCCGTCCTCCCCGAACACCCATACCCGCACTGCCTCTGCTGCGTCAACGCATGAGTGAACAAGAGCATTATTAGGACAAAAGATGGCGATGGCGTTTCACCAGTACTTCGCGCGAGTGCCCCATGGTGCGATGGGACGGTCGGTCTCCCGAGAAAGTCAACGCAGGCGTAGGTCAACTCCAACAGCACCTTCACATGGCGACCGCCGGGGCGCGATCGATCGGCGACGACAGCGTGCAGCTGGTGCGCAGGCAGTCGTAACCAGCAAGACACAATCACCGGTCGATGAACGATGTGTTGGGCATGGAAGACGCGGTGGGCGGTGGCCTCTGCCTACCAACGGGACTCGGGAGAAGGAGGCCATGCATGCCGTGGCCGCGGCGCCCATCCTCCGCCCGGGGCGCTCTGTCTCCGCGCGATCTAGATCCTCGGCCACAACGGGAGGGCACCCGGTGATGCGTGCGTGCGGGCGTGCACAGAACAGCAACAGATGGACGGCGCGACGTGAGTGCACATGGATGGGGGCGTGTCGTCTGCGGTCCGCGTTAACCGTATCTGCTCAAAATCTGTTGCTAGATCTTTGTGAACACGGTGGTCTACTCTACGCTGCACTTGCACAAACCTATACTACGATCCAGACGCATTCCTTGTGTTTTGACTATGGTCCCGCTCCCGCAACATATATTTATATATTTATGAGTGAATTTGATATATATCATTATAATTTTGTAAACTTTAAAATATATTATTTATATATCAATGACAGATAAAATTTTGCAAGTGAATGACATATGAGTTTGAATAGCATGTTTCAAATTTTGTATCAAATTAATCGTATATTCACCGTGGAATGATCTCCTTGGTCCTTGCCATATCAAGACTCAAGAGTCAAGGCTCCTTTTGGTTGGCCAGCTTTTGGGCTTTTGCTTTTGCAAAAGTCAAAAGCTCAATCAAAGGGGTCAGCTGTGACAAAAATGCTTTCGAGAAAGCAGCTTTCTTCTAGTTCAAAATCAAAAGTAGGTTTGAACTTGCTTTTGCCAGCTGTAGATGCTGATTTATATATATTATAATTATAATTATACATAATTATATATTACTACAGTTACAATTATGTAATATAATTATAATTGTATCATAATAATATAATTATAATTATTTATACCACATAATTATAATAATATGTAATTATATTACATAATTACATATAATTATA
>BCLG01003100.1:34265-57500 GCA_001602295.1 Zoysia matrella
ACGCGCGGCGGTAGACCTCCTGCAGCGCCGCGGCGGCCGCTTGCGCGTCGCCGGCCTCTCCGGCGGCCACTGACGAGAGGAGCCGGTGTATCAGCCGGATGCCTCCGCCGCCGCCAGCCCCGTCATCAGACACCATCATCCATGTTTCGTCGTCCTGCTCCAGCCTCGCCATCATCCGTTCCCTCGCTTGTAGAAGCCTCATGATGACCCTGCCGCGATCTCCACCATCTTCGACATCGTCGACAACTCCTTCCCACAGCTTCCGTTTCTTGGCCGCGCCGCCATTACTGACGCCTAGACTCAACGTCAGGTTCATCTACGCCTCCTTGAATAACGAGCGTTGCACGATCTTCAGTTCTGATCAAACACAGCATCGGTTTCAAAAGCACCGTGGCAATGTCCGGCAACGGAACGGAGGACGGGGATCAGAGGAGGGGGATGGGTCCAGGACAAGGCAAGGTCTATTTATAATTCATGAAACGGAATCTAGCTAGGAGATCTTGGCAACAGGAGGAGGAAGAGGATGGTATAGCGTGTAGCTTTGGATGCAAGAAATGCTCTCCAGATGCCGCCGGGTCGCCTTGGCTTGTTCCCGGCCGCGCCCTTGGATACCAAGGATAGGATATGCCGGTGGAGCGCTGGCTGCCGTTTTGTTTTATGCTCAAGGATCTTTGACGCCACTCCCTGGTCTCATTTGAGGAACATTGTTCAAAGATAGTGTTAACAATGCGCATAGAAAAAAAAAATACAGTGTAGAAATTCTACTAGTAATTCAGGATATTCTCTACGTACTGCTATGCGTATTCTGCCAAATGCATCCTGTTCGTTCTGGAACGTGTACTTTTACACTGTAATATGGTTTACCAAGTTGGCGTATATACAATTATATATGCCAAGGATAGATGTATACAATTTCTTATACAGTTATACGGTTCTGAAGTATTTAAACCGTTGCTGATCTTCGCTTCTAATCCAAGTAGCGCAAAGAAGCAGGGTTGACGACACTGAATCCGAGCATCATCGTGTACGTCAAGGCTGCTGTCTGAGCTGATGAGGATACGTTCTGTGGACTTGACTAACTAGCTCTTGTGCTTGGGGATGGAGAACCGGTAAAGATCATGGAAAAGGGGTGGCTGGAAGGAGGGTGAGAAAAGGCACCGGCAAGAAGATGCGACGAAGGGAAGGCGAGTGGACCCGTGGCGAAAGAAAATGGCAAGAGGATACGGACCAGGAGAAGACGCTGAAAGGCATCTGAATTCTGAGGCTTGGGTGAGAGCCACCACCCGTCCCACTGTCCCCTTTCTAGAAACAATGGTCCTCAGAAATGCACAGTTAGCGAATATTCCATTCTATATATCTCTCTCGTCCCTTCGCTTTCTCACTCTGGCCTGTTTTTGCTTCTAATATTAGAAAGAAATAGGAGTAATATATTAAATATATACATACTCCATCAGTACTAAAACAGTTGTTGCTGATTAGTTCTAAACTAAACAGCGATAACAATTTTGAAACGAACGAAGTATAATGGTTGAGAGGCAGTAAACCTGCTTTAGGTGCTCAGGTACCTATGTTTGGCCGCTTTGCTGCCAGTTGTTAGGTATGGCTGGATGGCCATTAGCATAACGAAAACCTGCTTTAGATACTCATGTACCTGATGTTTAGCCACTTTGCTGGCAGTTGTTAGGTATGGGCCGGATTGCCATTAGCATAACGACCATTACCATGCAGCCACAAAGTTCAAGGGTTCCAAGGTAGGTAAAGGAAATGGCCGCAATAGGAATGGTTCGTGACTCCAGAAAAAATCTGAAAGCAGCGGGAAAGCAGGAATCTGTAACCGGGGTCGAAGTAACGTGTATCTGGGCAGGCATATCAAATTTGCACTTCTCCACGACAATAGTCCACAATGCTCTTGTGGTTAGCATGCCATAGTCGTCATGATACGTCCACAAGTTTGAAAGTCTAACTAAAGTCCTCCACAATTGCAGAGATTATATCTTGCTCTTCCTTAGTCCTAACCTGGTAAGAAAGGATGTTATGCACCTCACAAGATCGCTCAAAACCTACACCAGCGATCAAACAAGTGAGCCATACATGCTGTCTATTGTATGCCAACTCCCAGTAGAAACACAATGTGATCCTGACATTTATACAATCAGTACAGGCCCGTGCGAAATGACACTGCTCCAGAATGGAGCAGCATTTTGTACAAACGTGATAAGGGGTTTCAGGTATGTATGACCATCCCTTTTATTTTCTAGTCACAATTTCACTATAATGTCTTTTCACAGTTTCGCATATGTATGATAATCCCTTTTCTTTTCTAGAGTAGTCAATATTCCAAAAGGTAAAATTGACTAGGCTTCCCGAGGTTTGGCTATTGCTACAGGTCAGGTTTTCAAAAAATATAGTCCGCATTTGGAATACGGTTACACTAGAACCAGTCAAACTTTGTTTCTGCGTATAGTATCAAAGCAAAATACAGCAAACATAACGTGAACCTCTCTAATTCCAAATTGCAGCTTTCAATCGCCAACCCCACATCGTGAAGAGCGCACATGTACCAGGATGGATTGTTCATGGCGACCAAAGCAAATTGCCTGCACAGAAGACAATATCAGCATGACCAACTTCTAAATCATCCGCGGAATTAACCAGTAAACATTCATTATAGGAGGACGACGGAGGCGGGCTCGTTACCCGAAGAGATCTGCAAGCGCGGCGCCGCGGATGAGGACGAGGAGGCCTTTGGCTTCTGCTTATAAGCCGGCTGCTTCTTCTTCGGCGCTATTTCCCTTCGGCCTCGCTACCGCCCCGTCCTCTCCGGCGACGGTGAGCTTTCGGAATTCTGTAATCGTGGGATATTTAACTTTTTACCACCCAATCAGGGTTACCGCGGTTGACGGTTCAGCGATTTTCGAATTCAATTTTTTTTTTTGAATTTTGAAAATTTAGTGAATTTTAAAATAAAAAATATATAAAAAAAACTAGATGAAAAAATATGTAAAAAAACTAGATGTAATTTGCGGTGTTTTTTTGTTTTCCTCAAATATTGGTACATTTTTTTTCAACTTACAGTATAGGTATTCATTATTTGTGGTATTGTTAATAGTAGGATGCAGATCAGTTCGATTCGGTTTGGGAGCACGTGGAGAACGTGTATTCTAGGTTTCATTGTAAATATTGTAAGACTGTGAAGAGAGGGGGTGGTGTCACACGATTCAAGCAATATGTAGCACATCGTAGAAGCAACATTGTTGGGTGTTCTCATATTTTCACGGACGTGCAGAACTATTTTCGCCAGAAGCTTGATAGAACCGCCGAGCGGAGGAAAGACCGAGCTAAACAGATCCTCAAACAGCACCAGGTTGCAGGTAAGAGAAATGTCAATGAGGAGGAGGATAATAAGATACAGGCTACCATAAAGTTATCTAGAAAGGAGGAGAAATTCCGACAGCGTCAGCGTTAATATGCTGGTCAGTTCAAGAGTGATGATGCTGGTGCTGGTTCATCGCAAGGTGCTTCTGATTCGTCACAGGGAGGTGGTGGGTCTAGATTGTTTGGCATGACGAAGAGGTCTGCGTCACAGAGGTCCGATAAGGAACAAATTTAAACTTCGATCAATACAGGTTCATGGAGTGCGAAGAGCAAGCTAGCAAAGTCGACTATTGGATGTGCATGGTCGCAATTTTTTTATACAGAAGCCATCTCTGATAAAAAAGCCGATAGTCCATACTTTTTTAGTGCTATCAAGGAGACGCAAAGATGGGGTATAAGACCTTCATTTTATTGTATTACATGTTTTCTTATATGTTATCATATTTAAGTCGTGTGTCATGATATTTGCAGGTGAGGGAGTGCCTAGCCCAATTGAAAGAGAAATAGATGGCACATATTTTGATGCTAATGGCAAAACATCAAAAATGAATTTGATAAATTCAAAATAGAGTGGTCGATGTATGGTGTCACGATTATATGTGACTCTTGGACTGGCTCTACAGAGATGAGCTTGATAAACTTCATAATCTACTGTAATGGTGTCATGTTTTTTCACAACTCATGTGATGTTACTGGGCACAGCCAATCTGCGGACTTCATATTCAAAGTATAAAACATATGTTTATTGTATGGCACTATTTGTTTTATTTGTACAAATAAAATTTTGAACAATGAAAATTTTTTGTGCAGGAAATGAATAAGGTATGTATTGATATAGGTGCAGACAATATTGTGTAGTTTATTACAGACAATAGTTCAAATTATAAAAAGACGTGCAAGCTGCTGATAAACAAGTATCTTTATATTGTCTGGCAACCATATGAAGCACATACAATCAACCTGATGCTAAAGGCTATTGGTGAGTTTACAAAACACAAAGCTATGATACAGTCGGCTCGCAACATTTCTTGTTGGTTATATAATCATAATCAGTTGCACTCTATGATGACCAATGCTATTGACGGCGAGTTGGTAAGATGGAATGCAACACATTTTAGCACAAATTACATGTTTCTTGAGAGTATGCTTCGTCGGAGAGAAAAATTCATGGCATAGATGGGTTCTGAGATATTCTTAAATAGCAAATTTGTCAATACCGAGGAGGGAAGGCATGCTCACTCTTGCCTAGCAAGCATGTCATGGTGAGATTCAATGAAACATGTGGTAGATGCAGTGCAACCTTTGTATGCATTTCTTCGGTTTGCTGATCAAGACAAGAGCCCTACATCGAATAAAATACTTCTCAGATATCATTTTTGTAAAAATGAGTATGAAGCCGTTTATAAGAATGATGAGCGAGAGATGGAGAGTTACATGAACATTATAAATCGTAAGATAGTGGACATTTGCAATGACACCTTTGTGAATGGAGGTAATATGTACTTACGAACAAAATTATTGTATTTTTCGTTTGTAGTGCAACGATATCTAACTATTGTTATATGTGCAGCTGAATCTTTGAACCAAGAAGTCACTATTCTTACGGGATGGGTCAAAATATAATGAATGATATTCGAAAGACATTTACATGTATAGCACCAACCGACTTGTGTGTGCAGGCCCTGTAGGAGGCGGAAATTTTTAGAAGAAAATAAGGTTCATTCGCCGCTGAATTGGCCACCAGGATGACAGTTGATAAGAATACTTCTCTTGTAGCTTGGTAAAACATGTTTGGAGGTGACATATCTCATCTCCAGCAGCTTGCATTACGGATAGTCTCACAGTGTGCATCATTGAATGGTTGTGAGCGCAATTAGAGTATATTTGCATTGATCCACACCACAGTGCATAACAGATTATCTCATGAGAAATTGCACAAGTTGGTGTATGTTAACTACAACCTTCGAATCTGTATGTGTGATGCTTCATGGACCAGAAGCCGATCTATTTGATCGTCTCATGACGTTGTCGTTGTATGATTCTTCAAATCCTATTCGAGAATAGATGGAACATGGAAGATCAAATTCTGACCCTTGATGAAGAGGGCACCGAGAGTGACAGTTCTCTATCGAGCCGTCTTGTTACGGATGATGACGCTGATAGACAGTTGCTGCGCTTGTTTGTGCTGCTCTCATAGTTACGGATGATGACTCTACCAGGAATCAAATGAAAGCAGCTCTCATAGTTCTGGAGACCCACAAAGCAGTATAGTTCCTGACTCACAGCCACCGATCACAACTCATTATTTCACAGGTAATCATTTATTCACATTATACGATTAATTTTGACTCATTTATCTTACAGTTCACTTCTTTGGTAGGTGAGACAGACTATACCCATACTACACAGGATGAGAATCATAGTGCTCCACAGTCACAAGAACATCGATAGGGGAAGACAACATTACTACGACACGTACTATTCCGCGACAGACAGTGATACATCATACAACTAAGATAATAACGACTACAATTATCCATACGATGATCGTAGCACAGAACTTCTCACCACATGGGTCTACCAATATCAAAATCTAGAGTTTTATAGCATATTTTACTGACAATAGAAGACAAGTACCGTTTGGACGGGACAATCTTGGAATGAATTCAAAGCGGAGTTGTTAGCTATTAGATAAATTCAACTCTTCTCAAGTGAAGAGTGCGACAATGCATATTTTGATTGAAATACAATTCAAATGTAAAATGTGCTTCGAAAACTATGTATCGACTTTAAATTTGTTGTGGATGAACTACATGTATGTATGGATTTATTGTGTTTAAAACTTTGGATTTGATGTGAATGAATGTGTGTCTTAGTATTTGTGGATGAAGTATGTTGTGAATATTGATATTAAAAGAAATTAGAATAGGTCATGCCCAATTTTTCAGCACTTTTTCATCTCATTTCTTATTTTTCACTAATTTATCGGTTTTCAGCAAAAACCGCTCGGTTTTCGCGGATAGCGATTTTCAGCAAAACCAGCAAAACCGCGCGGCTAACTGCAAAAACTGCACGGTTTACAGCAAAAACCACGCGGTTTACGGTTTTTAAACTGACGAAACCGTCCCAAAATTTAAAAATTAAAATTTGAACGAAAAACCAAATGTTTTAATGGTTTTCGCGGTTTTGTCAAACCGTTCTAAAGCGGTTCTTATAGTTCAAACGGTAAGTGCAACGCTGCAACCAATTCATTGACCTTTAAGAATTTACCATTAAATTTGATAGCCTTCAATAATTTAAGACTACGCTCACGAATTGATCTAAATCATACCACTACCTTCATTTTAAATCATTTTATGTCATCTTAATCATACTTAATCTTTATGGGCAACATTCTCTTACTAAAATGCCCTCCAACTTCTTCATCCGGCAGCACTGCTCCTCACCGTCGTTGTCCGCATCGTTCCCCGCCGCCGCTCGGCACCAGCGCCGCACCACTCCACACCGCCTCTAGCACAGCTCCTTACCACTGTCATGCTGCTCTCCATCGTTGTCGCATCGCTCACCACCGGCGAGTACAAGGACGTCGAGACGTCAAGCACGCACATCGCGGCGTCGGACTGGCGTCGCTGGCCTCCGACGGTCGCATCACTCACCACGGGCAAAGTACAAGGATGCCAGAGACGCCGAGCGCGCGCATCACGCCAAACGCGCCGTCGGCCTTGGTGTTGTTGGCCTCCGACGGGCCGGACTTGAGAAACGGCAGTGAACCGTAACGTCGGACCATGCCAGTTCATCCAACGCCTCCACAGACATCGCGCTGGTGACCCTGATGCGACCGTCGTCAAAGCCGGCGGCAACAAAGGAGGGGCGGAGGTTGCGCATTGCTGGGACGAGGAAGTAGGCGTCGCAGGGGAGGATGTCAGCACGTCGTCGCCGGCCAAGTCGTGCTTGATCCTGGTCGTTGGCAGAACCATGCGACATTACCGATGATCCACCCAAAGGTTGGCTTCCTTCTGGAATGCGGCGATGCACTCCAGGTGTTCATTGAGGATGGTCACCGTGACATCTGTGTCGATTCTCCGGACTACGACGATCTTCAAATTGCCGGCGAGATGTGAGAGTCAGCAGAATCCAACTCCTCTTTCTGTTGCAAATAAAGAACGCTTAGGGGCAGTTTCGTCCGATATGAAGCACCGGTATGATTTAGATCAATTCGTGAGCGCAGTGTTAAATTATTGAAGGCTATCGAATTTAATGGTAAATCCTTAAATATCGATAAATTGGGTGGTAAAAAGTTAAATATCCCTGTAATCGCGGAGAATTGATTGCGTGGGGGACTCGGAGGAGACAGTAATAGGCCGTATGTTGTTGTTGTCGAACCCACGTTTAAGGGCTTGGTAGTTGGGTTGGGCCGTGGCGACGATCTGGCTCTGAGCTCTGCTCAATTCACTTTGAGAAAATTCCTTATCTAAGATTGAAAGATAGCATAATTTCTTACAAGTCATTGAAAAGTACAAAGTTACTTATCTGCCATTAGTTTTGAATTTAGTATCTTACGTGCTATTGTTCACTTTATTTAGTTAACCAATGTGTCTAAAGTGTGTTATTCATGAGATTATCTTTTGTTTGCTCATACTTATTTTATTTGATTAAAATATTTCTTAGTAATACATATTTATAACTTTTTTATTGCATCACAATTATGTATTTGAGCTTTATTTATATTCACTATTATAACGGCATGAATTAAACATAGTCACTTATATACGCAAGTATAGCGTCATGAAAGAAAAATAGACCAAAAAAATTGAAATTTTGTTCTTTTAACTCAATTTAATTGAGTCTAGTTCATGTTAATGGCACATAAAGGATGAAATTAAGAACCGATGGCAGGTAAGGAACTTAAAAATTTTCAATGACTTGTGAGCCATCAACCTATCTTTCAATGGTAAATAAGGAATTGGCTCATTTACTTTTTGAACAATGTCCTTTTGCAAAACTGGCCATACCTCTTCAGATCAAGCTGCAATGCTATTGCGTTACCATCCACTTACATTCTGAAAGCATCCATCAAATTCCCTTTTTGTGCATGAACATGTTCCACCCTGGAGTAGAAGAGTTTATTTATGCATTATACTGTTAAAATTGATCAAAATTTTAGATTGATAAAAAACAAAAGAAAATATAATCAATCGAGTGATAAATAAACAAAGTACTACATGGTAACAGCTGACCCAACTTGGTAAGAAAAACACAATGTGAAAAATCAAGTCTTTTAAATTTCAATGCAATTATGATAGAGCATTTGAGCTTCTACAGTGACACAAATGTTTGAATTAGAACTGTGTTTGAGAGAACGTTGGTTACATCGTCCTAAGAGGACACACATTGAGTTGTTGCAAGCGAACTGAAAGATTGAAAATTACCTTTTTTAATGTTTGCATATTTTTTCAAGATCAATTACATATGGTAATGATACAACTGATTCATACAATTAATGAAGCGAACCAAAACATGTAACACATGGTGTCCATACAGAATTATCCTTCCTCCTCATTCTTCTAACTAACACTGCATCAACCTTTCGCCAGCATCTCACACCGTCCATGAGGCTGACCGCCTGAGCACCGGCTTGGTCATGGCCTTGTCCTCCTCGAGTGAGATCATGCCGAGATGGGACGGGTCCTCCAGCATCATCTTGGCCACCAGGTATCCCCCGATGGACCACGTCTGGAACTTCCTCGCCTGCTTTCCGATGTACCGGCCGAGCTTGCCGTCGTAGTACTCCGGCCAGCCGTCCCCCGCCAGCCTCGCCTCGGCCAGCTCGATCGCGCGCCTGGCGATCTTCAGCCGCCCGGTCTTGATGCATGCTGCCGTGAGCAACCAGAGCAGCACTGCATATATAATGCAGAGGAAGAAAATATACATGGTGATTATTCAGTTGAGCCAAGCAAACGTTTGATATATATGGATACTGAAGAAGATGACCAATGACGACTGACCTGGCCATGACCCTCCGTTGTGGTAGCTCCACCTGGTGTTCTTGGGGTCGCACCCCGTGACGATCTGCCACTCGTGGCCCTCGATGGCTGGGTAGCATATCTTGACAGGCATCTCGCCGATAAGGGCCTCCCAGCGCTCCTCGATGAGGTCCATGATGGCGTCGGCCTGGTCGGGCGTGGCGAGCGCGGCGAGGATGGCGACGCAGTTGCCGAGCGCGAACCAGCGGAAGTCCATCCGGGCGGGGCTGACGTTGCCGACGAAGTAGCCGCCACGGCTGGGCATGAAGTCGAAGAGCCAGTCCGGGATGGACTCCGGGTTGACGTTGAACTTGTTGACGGCCGTGTGCGAGTACTCCTCCGTCTTGAACCGGTAGATGTCGTTGAGCTGCTGGAAGTCCAGCCAGAAGTAGCTCCGCATGTGGTAGCTCAGTGCCGTCAGCCGCGTCACGATCCGCTCCATCATCTCCTTCCCCTCCGCGTCCGGCTTCAGCATCAGCAGCGCGCAACGCAGCGCCATGAAGAAGAGAGCCTGGATCTCGATCGGGTACCCGTACACGCCCTGCAACAATAATAATGAGTTCGATTCTTGCATGGCATCTATCGATCAGCTCCTCTAAATAGATAATAATGAGTTCTTGTTACGTACCATCCTGCGGTCGATCATGCAGCAGCCGTCGGCACAGAGCAGGGTGGGAAAGGTGTCGAAGCCCTCGGCGAGGCACTGGTTCATGATGAGCCGCATCCCCTTCTGGCACATGGGTGTCTCGGCGAGCGACATGTCGCCGGTGGACTTGGTGTAGGCGCGAAGGATGATGATCCACCAGAAGCCCGAGTCCACCGGCGCGACGCGACCGATGGCGCTCTCCCCGAAGTCAGCCTCGAGCTTGTCCACGCCGCGCTTGGGGTCCTTGAGCACCTTGAAGCTCGCCGGCATGGCGCCCTCGCCGAGCTTAAACCGGTCGATCCGCTTCTCCCACCCCTGCAGCAGCAGCGTCTTGAGCAAGAAGTTCCGCACGATGTCCGGCTCGCCGTTCATCAGGAAGGCCAGCGCGCTCGGCACGAAGTCCCGCACGAACACCTGCAAAAAACCCGTAACAGGATCAAGAAGATGCGGCTTTGCACGTTACAGTGAGAGAGAGCAAGAAAATGTGTGTGCTTGAGCGGGGCCAACACGCCATTGTCGTGCGTTACCTGGTCGTAGTTGAGCACCTCTCCGGCGGAGTGGTCGACGGCGGCGATGGTGCCGAGCGGCTGGCCGCGGAAGGACACGAGGGAGCGGCGGAGCGCATCCCAGGCCTCGCCGATGAGCGAGTGGGGCTCGAACGAGAACCGCGTGGACGACGCCGGCGTGCCGCTCAGGGACCGCAGCCCGCCGCCGGGGGAGTACATGCTCTCGTAGCTTTCCATCATCGTCCCTCCTCCTCCGCCGCCTCCCCAGTTGCCGCGGCCCGTTCCCGTTCCCGAGAGCTCGCTTAGCGAGCGGTCGTCGAAGGACCGCTGCCTGTCCACGTTGATCCGCGGCCGGTGGTTCAGCATCCGCGTCAGGTCGAAGTCGTCCGGGTCCGCCAGCGACGAGTGCGATGACGCCTTCCGCATCGCCGCCGCCGGATCCATCTCACACGCCGCCGCCGCCGCCGTCTTCGCTACTTGGTGAGTGTGGTTTGTTCAACTGCCTCCTAGCTAGCCGCCCACACGAACACAAGTGCTCAATGACAACACGACTCCAAGGCTTCCGTATACTCGCTGGAGCTGGGTTTTCTTCCCCGGCGAGAAGTGGTCGGAGTCGGGACGCGCGGCGGAGTCTGGCTCTGCTCCGGGCCTCCGGCGCGGGAAGGCGGGTTCATAAAGGGCTCGGCCGCGCTGGGTCTGACGTGTTGTGACGGGAATGTGGAGGGCCCACGTCAGGCGTGCGGGTAGCGGTCGGATTGTGATTTTGTGGGACCTCGCGCCGACGTGGCGCGGAGGCCGGGTGTGATTCGTTCGGGTAGCCGGCTCGTCGCCGTTTGCGTGTGCCCGGGATGGTGGCGAACAGATGGTGCTAGTGACGACTGCTGACCAAGAGGTGACTCATTTCCTCAACAGATTTCTTTTTAGAGATTCTCAACGCATTCTGAATGAAACATAAACGAACCAAGAAGCGATGATGCATGAAGTTTTTGTTTTACTTTAATTACTTACTTAGGAGTACTCCATTTAAAATTGTTATCGTTCAGACAAAATTCTAAGTTCAAATATGAATTAAAGTGACAACAATTTAATAATCGATGAAATATTTCATTTGAATAAGCTCAAATTCAAGAACAGGTTGTTTGAAAAAAAGTACAAATTTTATACAATAACTACATAGGAAGGGATGAGATCTCTCGACAATCGACAACTCATTTGCCAAGAGACTAATAGGTGGGTCCAAATATAATAGGATTCTAACTATTGGTATCCCGACAGTGTTCATGAGCTGTTGCATTCTACATATGGATGCACTTTGATAAAATTAGAATCGAATCCACTGCCGCTCGTCTTCATAACTAACAGCCACTCTCCGTTGCCGCTGAGTGGGTCTAATAGGGTGGGGCATCTTCTATTAGGCCACACGCCGGTGGAGCGTCACCGGATCCGGTTCCGAGAAAACTGCTCTGTTTTTCCTCCCACATCAGCACCTCTGGTTACGTCAATGTGCTGTGGATTTGTCTATCTACTATGGCACCCAACAATGGTTTGATGGAACCATAACAGACTATGAACTGTGACAGCTCCTTTGAATCCTGTAGTAACTTCGAGATTGATACGCTAATTTGCCATTTAATTATTTGACGTAGGCAGGAACAAGCTCCTGAAGCTAACACGTTGAACACACTGCTCCGAGATACACGCACCGATCTTCTCACGCAAGGAAGAAGAGGAAGTAGCCACAGGATCACTGATGATATGCGATAAGCCGATGATGATAATATTAAAATAATATTAAAAGTAAATTTTACAAAACTACAACTAGTTTGTTAAAACTATCACAAAACTACAGATTTAACGCACAGTTTCACAAAACTATAGATTTAGTTTTGTAAAATTTACTCTAACAGTAAATTCCCAACATGTACGCGGGCAACCCCAGCTGAACTTGTTTTACTTTGGCTTTCTAAAAAGCCGAGCATTCCTGCTCTTTTCAAAAAAAAAAAATCGACGTTTATTGATTACCTGTCATGTTTTCAGCTGTACAAACTCGTGCCATTCGGAACCGTGCCGCCGTGGAAGTTTGCTGCCGGCTCCGGCGGTCACTTGTCCGCGCGGTCCTTCCTTTGACCAGCTAGGAGCCGCGTTGCCTTGCTACCCGGGAACCCAGGGTCTCCTGGTCCCGGCCCGGCGGCCGTCAGCTGTCACGACGGCGATCGAACATGATGGGTGCTCTCCCTCGTGCCTCGGCGTGGCCCCTTCTCAGGCACAACTCCTCACCGGTGCATCATCATCGATCGTCCGGCCAGAGAGACTACTCGAGCAGATGCGCCCGCCATAGAATGATCCATGCGCCGTTCCTTCTTCTTCTTCTTCTTCTTTCAGCACGTTCGCGGCCGAGGTCGCGATGACCTGCCTGCTCCGGCCGCACACAGTTGCTACTTGCCGGTGGCGGCGCTGCGTGATGGCCAGGTATCACGAGAGGGTCCAGGGAAGATGCATGGCGCGCGCGGCGCCGACGCCGCACGGTGCCTTTGCCAACGGGACGCGGGCACTTCCATAAATCCCCTGGGCCGGTTCATTGCTCGCAGCGGTCATTCAGTCGCTGATCTGATCATTACAGGTGCGTGCGAATGATGTCTTGGACGCTGACCCTCGCCTCGATCGATCAGGACCTTCGAGGCACGGATCGCCTCGGATTTGATCACGGCGGTCGCGAGTTGTAGAAAATCTTGACAAAACCAGAACACGCACCTTGTTAATCATGTATAAGTTGTACAAAATCTTGATAGAGTATGATAACAAACATATTTTCACGTACTGCTTAGAGTATTATACGATGAGGGGTCTGAGGTTGCAGTTGTTAACATACATAAGGGATTCTAGTTTCTAATCTCAAAAAACAGAAAGAAGTAAAATAAAAGCAGAACCACAGAAGGTTGGAGATGATGATAGCCAATAGATACAAGTGTCAGAATCAACAGCCCAAAAACCAGGCTTCTTCAGGACTCACGTCAGTAGAAAGTTCAAAATCTAATCGCTGGACTACAGTGGTAGACAGATTTGATGCAAGAAGGAAGAAAATCTCTTCACTCTTCATGAGCTCATCGTGGCTAAGGTGCATCATCCCCGAACGCGCGTCGGAGGAAGTAGTTCGGCCGGTGTTCAGTGTTCACGGAGTTTGACGACTCCGTTTCGTTACGTGAATGTTCATATTTGTCGTTCGGAATCTGAAATAACTTTCGTCCGAATTTGCTGGACCTCACCATAATTTCAATTTACGATGGACTTGTAGCAAAAGATTAGGATGTCACTAATTGGTAGCAATTCGAGAAGCATTTCGCTTTATATATAATAGGAGTACTCCGTATGATATAAACTAAACCAGCACGTTTGAATTTAGATTATTTAAACACGCTACACACAAAGCTAGTGAATGTTAAAAAGTTAGAACCGATAATTCCAAAATGCATGAACTGTACTAGGAGTCTAGGACTCGAGATTTTGCCTCATTAACAAGCTCACCGTCTGAACAATTTCCTGCAACTACAAACGTGCTGTATCAAATTTAACCACCGCAAAACCATACGGAGTGATTGGAATCTTATATCAGCCCTTGCTGTTCCTTTTTACTCCTATCCCTTATTACGGCATCATAAGCATATATACATAAGCAAATGGCACATCATAAAGGTAACACCTGCATCCTGCCCAGCATGAGTAGCGCAACACAATCATCAGAAAAATGGCTTAGCAAAAAATACTGACATCTCAAAGGTTTTTCCACAACCTGGAAAGTCCATGCCACTATATTATTAAAAGAAAGTTGTTCTAGGAGTATATCAAATGGCAAGAGATGATGTTACAGCTGGTAGGAAATGGAGTAACAAGCAACAACAAACTTGAAACGAAAGTTTGGACTTCACTCAATTCTGTTGAAATGGAAGTCTTCGATAGAGTGTAGGCCTTGGGAGCATGATAGCTCATCCTGATGCAGTCTTCTGCTGCTGAAAAATGACGGCGTATACGGGAACTCCAACGCCTATGCCAACTGCTCCTATGACAGAAAGAGTGACCTTAAGTGCCTGGTGCTTCATCCTATGCAAGTTGTACATGTGCTTGGCATGGAGGTAGTATGGTTCATCATGACCATGTCCTCCCATCCTCTTCACGCCAGTGGCATGGAATCCACGAGAAGCTGATATATGGGCAAAGTGCAAAATCAGCAATGAAACCCAACATAAAGAGAACAAAGAAAGTAGAAGACTTCAACTGATGACTTCACAAGAGTATATAAGATGATGTAAGTCATAAATAGCAGGGAATTCAAAATCAACTAGACAAAGGAGAAATGTTCCATTATCACAGTAGCTGGAGCCAGAAATATAGTCAACAGATCAATGCCAAAAAAGCACAATATAATCAGCTAAACCATTATTAAAAGTTCTGGATGCATGCAAGCTACTTTGCTCACCTCTAAATTTGCACATCAAGAAAAATGGAACACAGGAGCACTAAACTTCAGGCATTGATATGATATATACTGTATTCCTTTTAACATCGACAACATATGCTTATCGATTGGATAAACAATGTCAAGAAGCTTGCACATTTAATTTTCTGAGAGAAAACATAAAACACGAACATCATTATCAATTAAAATCATGAATTCACATTATCTACAGCCAGAATGGTTTCAAACAAAAGTCGTGCTATGTGCACCTAGTAAATAGCCGCTGCGACTACAGCCACAGTACAAAATAGCACAACAAACCAGTCAGTAACCCTAGTTTCATGGTTACCGTTTCCAACCATTATTTCTAAGTTGCACGTCCTCAGAGCTGTCAGGTTCATTTGCAAACAACTGGAAGTTAAGAAGACCTTAAACATACTCAAAAAGAACTTCAAAACTGACAGGAACAAATATGACGAGAAACATAAGTTTATTATTACACATTATTATTCCTATTCACTCCTCTCTTGCTTACTCCGCAAAAAATACTCCGTCGATGTTTTCCTAACATAGCCACTCCCAAGTCAAGAAAAAGCAGAAGTTGTGATAGGCTCGGCGAGACGACAACTATTTTAGCCATTATTTTGGAAATGAGACCCCATAGACCTCTGGGCATTTGGAATGACATGACATGCTTCGTTTCACAGCGTGATGTCCTGGCTCGTGAGTGATCAAATGCCCAAACTTTCCGAAGCACGAATCTAAGTCCAAAGGACAATCATTCACCTCAGCGCCACAATCTTTCTACGAGTATACATATTCGCATTATTTTTTTACGTCGTATACATAACAGCACAAACCTATGCAATCGAAAGCACAATCACGGCATGAATCCCCGCGCAGACAAATCAGTCGCCCAAACTATTTCCATCACGGCATCATCCAAACCATTTAATCACGTGACAGTAACTATTTTGCCGTGACGACGGATCTACCACTGCACGCATCCATACCAACACGAACGACGACAACAAACACACGGAGGAAGCGAATCGCGCCAGCGATATCCTAATGGGCCGAAATGCGAAGTCAAATCTAGAGGCACGGGCTGGGGAGGGGCGGTGCGCTTGCCTGGCTTGGACGCCTCGGCGCCGGCGGCGAGGAGGCGGATCCCGGAGCGGAGGCCGCGGTTGAGCGCCGTCGCCATCGCGGTTCGCGTTCGTGTTCTCGGCTGGGTTGCCGCGCCGGAGCTGTAGTGTGGAAATTAATGGTGGGTGAGGGCCGTGGCGAGGGCGACTCGCTGTGATTCGTCGCCGGTCGAGCTCATGTCTTCGAAGTAATCGGGTTTCAGGCCTGATTTTGCTACCGGTAAAAGGCCCGGCCCAGGAAGCAAAGCATGCCGGGTCGAAATACGTCTTTCTCCTCTGAAGAATTTAGCCTTGGCCCATGATTCACGTAATCCATAATCCATCTTCGAACTGATTGCCAAACAAATCATCCTGGCGATGAGATTGCCGAACAAACCATACTGGCGAATTGATCTCTTTTTTCCCCTTCCCCATGGAGTCGCTTGCCTCGCAAGCTAAGCCGGTGGCCGTGCTGTGGTTCGCCGGCTTCCTCCAGGCGGCGCGCCTCCACCGCGTCGTCATCTTTTGCGCCAGGTCCTCTGACTCCCCTGGCCTCCCCTTGTTGTATCGATTTTTAGGTGGATCCTTTCTTTTTTTTTTTGGGCGCCACTTTGGTCTCTTCTCTCCCAGTTCGAATCATTGGTCGCTTGTTCCCGTTAGCAACTTATCGATTTTCTGGTTCCATGCAGCTCGCGGGCTCTGTCCATCCGTATCGCGCAATGCTTCCTGCTGAACGGCATCATCTTCCTGGGAAGGTACGGGTTGTTTGTAGATGAGCTTAAATTTCGATTAAATTTGGTGTCTTTTGCACATTTGTGTAAAATGAAGCCAAACATGCTGTAATTTGTTAGCAGATTATTGCAATTTTGCCATCTAAATGTTGCTGAGTACTCCTAATTTTTGTATCGATGGAGGTAGCAAATTACAGTAGAACGCGGAAACGTTGTGACGTGTTTGGGACTTTTTGGCCTGGTATTCTGTATGCTCTCTGATGAAATAGCAAACATTATGGAGCTAAAAAGTTAAAAACATTAACATGCCTTGATGTACTGCTTGGAGTCATAGATGGCTTAATGGCGACTTCAGTTTTCTAGTATACTGTTTGGTCGCTATGTCTTACATATAAGGGAACTACATTAATTTTAGCAATATATAAGCATCTCAGTACTGGTCTCGTTATTTTGTTTTGAGGATTCCTACTTTAACTCATGGTGGCTTCCTTCGCATGAGTACAGAATACCCATCTAAATTATTTCTTATGCTTCATAGCTTGTTCACCCTGAAGTCAGTGGTCATTCCAACCCTATTGTGGATATTACCTGAGGAATGCAATCAATCTGGGGGACAGCATCTTTGTGATCACAAGGTGGCTTTTGCTACCTATTCATTGTTGCGCTCTGGCCTTATTGAGATTTTCTATGTAAGTGCTACCTGATATTTGCTGGTATTTTTCTTAATGTTACTAATCATGTTCCTAAGTGTCTTTTCAACTTAAAACTTTCTGATTTCAACTGCCAAGTCTTGTCTGATCGGTGGGATGCTAACTTATTCGCTTTGCGTAGAATGACGCATGAATATTTATGTTTGATAATGTCAAACAAAGTACTATTGGATATTTTACTGAAATAACATCTAATTGCATTGAAACATCAAACATGCAATGGTGATCACTTATCTTTGTAGTTCTGCATTTTATAGAACAGTAGGATAACTCATTATTTTCAAAGAGATTGACAGAAATTATGCATTTGTTAAAGCCTCACCTATGTTTAACCTGGTATGCTTGACTCTCCATATGCGGCAAAGCTTTGGGCGACATACTTGTTCACTAATTTTTATGATCCCTTAATGCAAACTCTGCATTCCATATGAATCTATTGTTGTTATCATGACTCTTGGCACTTTGTAGTACATGTGGCAGTGGCTTTGTAATCAATGTCTTCTGGTTTTGCATTCTTTTTCATGATTTGTTATCATTGCATTTTGATTTCACATAACTGAACATCGACGCCTATTTCAGGTATTTTGGTTTTATCCACTTTACGTCTTCAGCTTCATATTAAGTACACTTTGGTATGTTTAATCCTTTTTCCATGCTTTTTCTTACTTTCCTTCTGCCAGGCTTGGTTTCTTTTTCGTAAGCATAATGTTGGCTCTAGTTGATAATGGGACCGTCTAAAACTACAACTTTTAGTCCCAAGCCAGAAAGTATAGGCTAATGGAACCATATAACACTGCAAAAATCAATATGTTGTCTGTTTACTGCTTTAGTTTAAACAGTTGGAAATATGGGCCCATATGTTGTCTTGCAACTATGGGCCCAAATATTCCTTGTCATAGCCAGTGGATTTTTGTTGTTTTTATGGTTGCACCATGTCACAATATGTTGCAGAATGCTTCTTGAAAAAAACTGGAGTACTATTTTCTGTATCTTACCGTAGAAAGTAGAATTATAGTATAATACGATAATAATAGGTCTTCCTGTGCATTAGTTTGTTATTTGCTGCTGTTGATACAAATTTCATCAACATTGGAATGTGTGTTTCATAGCAGAAAAGTAAAGTCGTTCCAAATATGTTTTCTCATTTTTTCCCCAAAATGAATAAATTAAATTGAATTAAATCAAATTAAAACTAAGTGTTGATTGGCACATTCATAATTGTGTTTTTGCATTGCAAAGGCTGAACCTTGTCTTGGAGAATGAATAACTTGTTTCCGTGCAATTTTCCTTTGTTTAATAAGCATTTTGTCATTACAGGTATGAACCCTTGTTTACTGCCTTCAATTTATGCATATTCGAGAAACTAAAAAGGGAGCATCCAATTATCATCTTACATCAGGTATAATGATATTGCCAAGCATGCTTTGGATGTTGTTAAAAGTAAGAACCTAGATTCTGCTCAAGCACTGGAGTCACACAACATAGCTGAATCAGGAGATGGGCCTGAAGGATTTGACAGGTATGTTAGATCAGGTTACTTTTTCGTACCTGATTGGATTTTGCCATCTCCATCTACTTGCATCTTTTGACATTTCTGCATTAGGGTTGCACTTGGTATTGGTGAGCAGGTCTATTCGATCCTTCTGTTAACTATTTTCTTTGTTGAGGTATGCTTCTATGTTTCCCTCATGTATCACTGGCTACCTGATTCCACTGGTTGTGTTTGTTTGAACTTCATTTCTCCTAGTCCTTGCTTTGTGTGCTGCCAAGTTTCACAATCTTTGTGTCTTTTCTTTTATCATTCAGGTTTCAGTGATTGGTTATATACCTTATTTTGGCAAGCTAATGAATTTCGGGCTCCTGTCTTTGATGTATGCCTACTACTGCTTCGAGTACGTCCATGTCAATATCATTCAACCTTCTTTCAATTATCTATTTCAAGCATTATGCATTTGCAGGCTTGATTTATAGCTCTATCCCTTAAGCCTTGGTAAACATTTTTGCCAGGTACAAGTGGAACTTCTTTGCTGTGAATCTGAATAAGAGGCTTGATTTCTTCGAGTCAAATTGGGCCTTCTTTGCTGGATTTGGTATGTTCACAATTTTCCATCTTATAAGGCAGACTTATTTTCCCTTCCTAACTATATTGGCCATAGGTATTCATTTATACTCTCGTTGCTACAGTTTGTATTCTTAAGTGCTTTGCTCCTCAGATCAGCTAGTCGAACAGGAGTACAAACTTTGTTGTGATATTTGCTGATAGAATGAGTGATTAAGAAGTATGAATTTATGGAGCCTGGATCATGTCTACAGTACACACTTACATCATGTTGTCAGTGTGAAATAATTTGAGTCATTTTACTTGTGTGTGCATATGTTCATGATAAGGAGCATTCATATTCCTTGTTGTGATGCAGAGTTTCCATTTTCTTGAGATAGTAACTCTTTTAACTCTGTTTCAGCACACTACACTGATTAAATATGCACACAATATGCCCTGATCATAGTGTCTTGTAAATAGAGAACCATATTTCTGTATGTGTGGTGTTGCTTTGCTTTACTTTACTTTAATTCTTTGCAATTTGCTTTCTTATTGTCATTCCATTTCTTCCCACTCTTCAGTAGTTGTGACAGCGTGATGTTTCTTACGTAGGTGGTCCATGTGTCCTTCCAATTTTCTTCATGTCTCCTCTTACAAGCTATGGAGTTATGGCTATACTTTACCCATTGGTACGGTCAAGCACTTCTCAGTAGCAGTAATTTTTTTTTTGTCATTTTATATATTTCCTTTTGAAACATAAAATTTTATTGTTTGTGGTATTTGATGTTTCTACATGCTATAAAGTTCTTTTTTACAGAAGATGTGGAATATATAGTTGTATAAAAGTTCTGCACAATCTGACATACCGATTGTTGATGGTTGAAATTAGTTAAATCATAGCAAACAGTGTTTACATACTCTGAAATGCATAGTTAGTGCATTAGCTCGTATTAAAGCTGTTGATAGGTTTTCATTCATGAAAACAACGCTTTCTCATTATACTATTTTATTATTGATAATATTACAATAATTCATAAATCTGTGCCTTGTCATTCGTTTCACTAGAAACTTGTATCCACAAATGGGCGGCCCTCTGGGTATTGTAGGATAACAATCTATATCCTTGAGCCCCTTGGTTATGAAAGTATGACAAATTACACTATGTCTGTATCTGGTCTAGAATACTTGACTTGAAATCAATCGGATTACATGGATTTGTGCATAGGAAGAAGAGATTTGTCACGTTTTGTTTTTTCGAACGGACATTTGTCACGTTTTATTACCCTGTTATGACGTTTCCTTGGTCCTGCATGTTCTCATGGAGCTCGAGCTTTGAGACACTGGAATCACCTTCTTCCAGTGTACTGTTTGGATTATTGGATTAGAGTGATATATGGCAATATAGGGGTGCGTGTTTCGTATTTCAAACTCTGACCCGTTTTGACAACAGTGCCTTTTCCAGTTTGTCCTGACAGCTGCAGGTACTCAAGTTGAGCAAGTTATCAATGAACTGGAGCCTTCCCACGAAGGGAAACTAAGGCTACCTGTTTTCTTTGTTGCAAAGCGACTAACGTAAGCAGCCGCTTGATCGTTCATTCAAGCAATTGATTTTTAATGAGCTGTTATCTTTCAAATTCTATTCATATTGTTCCTACAGTACTGAGCTTAGTTATCTAAAACTGTTTGGTATATAAAATTTCACATGCAGGACACAAGTACTGCTGTTATTTCCAGACGCACGGAAAGAGCAATGAATGATGCTCATAGGCTCGTAGCCAAATCAAGGGGTCAGTGCGTTGTACTAGTTACCACAATGCCTATACCTCGAGTGCCAAATGGCTGCCTGTCCATGTTCATCTCACTGTAAATATCCTGCAACATTGTTTGTAGAGTTAGTTTCAAAACCCACCGAAACTTTAGGCTAAGTCACAAACCTAGCAACATATTTCACACATTTGGGTGGGGGCATACCCAAAATCATATATTGTTGTAGCTTTTTGAAAGTACACCCCAAGCTAGTGGTGGGTTTGTGAAACACGCTCTAATACTTTTGGTGGGTTTGTGAAATTAACTCTTAATTTTATAATAGTATACGATGCGGATAAATAAAAGCTAAAAAAAGATTACAAAGTTGTGCATATGGTACCTCTGATGCCATTGCAGATACAAATTGCAACATCTTTCTCGATCGTACCATTTGCTACTGTC
The DNA here is from genome assembly GCA_001602295.1 of Zoysia matrella. NCBI lineage: Eukaryota > Viridiplantae > Streptophyta > Magnoliopsida > Poales > Poaceae > Zoysia > Zoysia matrella. Next base: position 56,083 of record BCLG01003100.1, read on the forward strand.
AAATATCAGATTGACACCATAGTTCCACCATGTGTGTTGCCTCTTTGGTGATTCTCATTTGACACCATGAACTGCAAGTACGTAGTGCATATTTCCAACAGTATCCGTAGTTCCATTTCCCAGATTCTCTCTGCTGCGTCAATAGTAGCCTTCATTATGGAAGATCCCTCCGAAATCCAATGGAGACCGGGTCAGGGTCTCCACCATTTCAGTTCTCCGCAGCGAGCTTAACGCAAATGTGTTCGCGGTCTCTCCATATTCGCTCGCTTTCGATCCGTTGGTGGCCTGCGCGCATCATGAACTGACGCATCGCGTACCATACATGTATGCGCGCGACGCCGCGACCTATCGATCAACGCGTGGAATGAAACGCTGCATGCGAAGTCAACCCAACTCAGGAACCAGGAATGAGACATCATTTTCTGGACGATGTAGGCTCGTGGATTACTCCTGCGGTTTTTAATTGATGTCGTCGTTCAACTTTGATTTTTTTTATTAAAAAAATTTGATAAATTTTATATATTTTAATATAATTTAATTTATCATTAAAGTTATTTTGAATCGCAACTTAAAATTTTACACATTTAAGCAAATTTTTTAAATAAAACCGTGATCAAAATTGAATTTAAAAATTAACAATGATATTAATTAAAAAACAGAGGGAGTAGCTGCTATTAGCAGCATATCAGTCTCCTTCCGTTTGGTTTGGACGCGTACGCATCAGGACGCCGGCTGCCTGCCCGCGATCAGAACGACTTCATCCGCACTCGACAGCGGCCGTGCGCGCACGGTTCTAAACCGCCATCGATCAGGAAAACATTGCGTAGATTCTGTCGAGCTAGCTTCCGGATCTTTTTCGCGCTCGCGATGATGCCGGTCGAGAAAGGAGATCAAGTTAGGATTCATGTCCCCATCGGAATCAATGTAAGTGGTACTCCTAGAAAGGGGGTTTGTCTCAAGTGATGAGAGGTCAACTACATAATGGAAGCATCCAGCGATCATAACCGTGTCATGCATGCTTTAATTTGGACTAAAAGTATGTACTTATGATAAGCTAGGATCTGACAACTTATAGCGAGCATTACGTGTTAGGAATTGATCTCCATCCGTTTTGGCCCAACGGCTTTAATGGGCCCTTGACCTAATCGCGCCCTGATCGGGGGCGCCCAGCCCATTATGGCTGGTGGGCCCCTGTCGCCAGCGCCACAATAAATAGAGGTGGGGGGCCGGCCGGAACTCATGACCTAAGTTCATCCGTACCGCCGCACCCCACCGACATCCCAAAACCCGATCTGTGAGGGAGCGCTGTGCCGACGGGAAGCGCCACCGCCACGACGACCGCCGCCACCGAGAGATCGACGACGTCGCCGTGACTCCAACGGCACTGCCCTCTTCACCGACCGACGCTGCCCAAGCGC
>BCLG01003101.1:8826-24088 GCA_001602295.1 Zoysia matrella
GGTGCGCTGCGTGGTGCGAGGCCGCGTGCGCCTGAGACGGCGTGAAGGGCGTCGCCATCCCCCCGGAAGCAGAAACAGCTCCCCAGCCAACCACGCAAACGCAACGCGGGAATCACCTCCTCCTCCCGCGACCCTCCTCCCCCAACCCCGATCGAATTTCCCCCGCAGAACCCAACCAAGCTCCAATCTTTTCCCGCGAACCACCAGCCACACACCTCCTGCCTCCCTAACCCAGCCGAATCGAGGCTAAACGTTACCCAACTCCCCGTCTCTCCGGCGGAAAACCACCACCCGTCACCACTACTCAAAGAAAAAGCGCACAAAAAGGTGGGATTTTTCACGGCAAGAACAGGGCACTTTCCCAGCGGCGCGACGGCGACCGGGCCATGACGCCCGCGGTGACCGGCTTAGCGATAAGATAAGCGGCGATATGGCGACGGATTTCGCGAGGCAGGGATTGGGTGGCTCCCAAGAACGCACGCGGGGCTCCGTGGCGTGGGTGGGGAAGGCAACGCCGAGGGAAGGGATAAGACGCCAGGGAAGAAAACAGGCGAGGAGATTTTGGACTGGCGCGTGGGCCCAGGTCGTAGTTTTCCCTCGCAAGCTACGCATTTTGCACTGGGAGTTTATGTAGTTCGCTCACTGACGTGTGGGGTTACATTGTTGTGTGGCCCAGTTGCAGTTGGTCAGGAATGGCGTTGGTCTAACACGTGGTTAGAGGAAGCGACGAAGCGTGCTGCGTCAGCCATGCGTCAGCCACGCCAGCGGAGAGCGGAGGCGTGTTGATGACACATAGGGCCGACGTTGCAGGGATGATGAGCTGGCGCGTCTCGTGGCGGACGGTTGTGGGGCGGAGGCGGCTACTAACTTGGCAAAGGGCTAGGCCACTACTCGGAGATGCTGGGGCAATCAGGTTTGCTTTGACAAACTTCTCACGAAATCGTATAAAGTCCGTTTGATTTCTTCAGTTCCGTAATGTTAGGCAGAGTTATTGCAAATAGTGTACCGTTTTGATACATATCCCCGAGACATATAGTGAACGTGAAGTAACATCATGGTTAGGTGTAATTTTCAATCACATGCAAGTCTTTGATAGTATTGGTAACCACCAGAAAGCTTAAACTTTACTAGAATCCTAAGAGATGAGAATACTAAGTACTAGTATTCTTGTAGGCTTTTGCAACTATATTTTTCATAGTTTGTTTCTACACTTTGACATGTGAGCACGAAAGTATCGGCTTTGATACACTCTTTCGGTCACGTGCTTACTACGAGTGCATAGGAGAAAAACAACCTTAGGTTTGCTTTTTTATTTTTTAAGATATTCATCTTTATTTAAAAGGAAATTTGTCTGCAGATACATGATTTAAAAAATTTTGTAGTACACCGCCTAGTGTCTTATAGACAAAAAATAATGTGCTACAGATAAAAAAAATTCAAACCCGATGTTCTGTTTTTAAATTGTTTTAAAAATATCTAAGATTGTATATGACCATTGGACATCAGGAGAGGGAAAGATCTTAAGCTATATCATTAAAGTATTTGCCAATCTTTACCGGTGTGTTCACCGAAAAAGAGGTCTTCTGAATTAAAGGTACCAATTCATAGGAGCTGCAATGATATGAATTGAAATCTATTTTTAATTGTTCCATCCAAAACAAAAGGTTTGCTACAGAAAACTGATGAACAATAATATTCTCGCTGCAGTGCCATCTAGCAATGCTTCTGCTACAACGCTAATGTATTGCATTGTAGCTCCACTCACAGTTACTGTTCACATTGCTACAATGCAGCGGATTTTACTCTTCAATGCAGGTGATCCGAATCCATGTTCACCGTTGCAGCTTCATTTGCACTAGTTTGAGAACCTAGGTGATTAATTCTGATGAAATTTATATATATTGATCACATGGATTGAATGTGTTCATTTGACATGGTTGTGGTTGTAGTTGTCTGTAGCTGCTGTAGAGATAAGTACACAATGCATTAGTCTACAATGATTTTTTTTTTATAATTTATGATCCGTTTTATGGTTGCTTTGATAATTTGACACACTTGTATGAATGATATATATGACCATTTAAATGTATGACAGTGAACTAGTATGTCAAATTATCGAAGTCCAACGAAATTAAATCCTAAATTGTCGATTGCCTCGTCTACAATGATAACAGCAATGCCCCAGCAGAAATCAATCGAATCAAACATAGCTACTAGTTTCTCGAATGATTTCAACACGCTGTAATAAAATACTAGTGTCGATTTTGCTTTATTGATAGCATACATTATTTTGAACAAATGCAAATTGAAATTGTGCTCAGTGTTTTAGAAATCAGACCGGATTCGGTTTTCAGTGAGAAAAAAACTGATCAACTAGCCAATTTTACCACAATGCTAAGAGCTCTTTTGATAAAGCGTAATCTCCTCCTCGTCACTGCATCCAAGCGTTCGACCTCACCCCTCTCCTCTCCCCTCCCTCCCACCGCGCGCCACATTTCTGCCGCCGGTAAACCCTCACGCTTGCGCTGTTGCAGGTCAATACGACGATGAGGAGGCGGCGAACAGTTCTGGCTCCTGCTCGGGGAGCGATCCCACCAGCCTTGCACCGTGCGGCCTCCATCTCTCTGCTCTCCAAGGTACAGATGCTTTGCGTTGAGATCTGATTGCGCCCTGGCTTGATTCGTTCAGTTTCGTGCAATTTCTGGGCGTTTCCTCAATAATTTATCCTTTTCTAGCACTCGGATCAAACTCGATGCCTTTAGGGTTGCTTTATTTCATGCGATTCAGATCAATTTTCGCTTCAATCTGTTCCATCCCCTCGTTTTGTACACGGTTTGATCAATCTGGATTTATCGTTTAAAACGGTATGGCTCACCTGATTCGATTGGGGGCTTCTGCAGGATGTAGCGATGGGGCTGGTGCTTGGTGCCGCCACAGGGAGCAGCTGGACAACAGGATCGGGAATGGACCTCTAGAAGCGAGCAAAGCCGGTGGAATGTACTAGTTCTTTTTTCTATTTTCAGTTGCAAAATAAAACTGGAAGTGTTCGATGGTTCTGTGGAGAAATGTTCAGTTTTCATTTTTCAATTGTTTTGTTAATTCAGTTTTCAATTGTTCAAAGGAGAATTGTTCCTGGAATGCACAAGTTGTGTTGTAAGTGTTCATAGAAATGCACTAATTCTGTGAAGAATTATTCTGGAGATTGATGTCACAAAATGTTGTACGTTTAAAATTTAGAAAGAGAACATGTCATAGTTGTTACATTTTTTCTTTCTCAACAAAATAATGTATTAGAATCAGAAATCGTTACATAACCGAAACAAATAAAATCTGTATTGTCAAACATTGATTTCAATTACCCCTGTATTTGATTACCATTGTGATACCGTTACCAAAGTTAAACCAAACACTATCTTATTTTATTTCAGAGAATCACTTTACAAAATTACACAAAAATCACTTCTTCTTAAAAAAACAGTATTTAGCAGAGCTTCTTTGAAAATCAGGAGCTAATAGGTCTGACAAAGACGAATTTTTCACTAAAACCCGATTATATCTCTAAACCGAACCGAACTAGTTTCACCGAAAACTAATCATATTTTTAAATCAAACTAAACCGATTTCACCGAAAACTGCGAAATAAGCTGATTTCCAAAACCTTGATTGTGCTAGGTCACCGAATTGTTCTTGGAATGCACCAGTTGTGTTGTAAGTGTTCATAGAATGCACTAATTCTGTGAAGAATTATTCTGGAGATTGATGTCACAAAATATTGTACGTTAAAAATTTAGAAAGAGTACATGTCATATTTGATTTGATTATGTTATATTTTTTCTTTCTCAACCAAACAATGTATTAGAATCGGAAATCGTTACATAATCGAAACAAACAAAATTTGTATTGTCAAACATTGATTTCAATTACACCTGTATTTGATTAAAACTAATTTATTTCATTTCAGAGAATCACTTTACAAAATCAGACAAGAATTATTTCTTTTTGACAAAGCTACTGCTTGAGAATCAGCACTTGACAGCTCTGCAAAACCGGCTTAAGTCTGATTTCTCAATCATATCTGTAAATTGAACTGAATTGGTTTCACAAAAACCACAAAATAAACTGGTTTTCAAAACTCTGATTGTGCTAGTCATTTGATGAGAGAGATAAAATAGTTATTTTGTTCTTATTTAACACTGTTAATGATATATAAACTAATACTCCAGAAAGGTTAATAAAGGAACGGACGACAGCGTTCCGTCCAAATAGAGAAAGTTCAAAATAAAAACAAGAAGTCCAAGAAATTAAACTGAGAAGTTCTCGTGCACGTAAACCTTGTCTTTTGCTAACGGGGTTTGAAACTCTTCCACTCGTTTTTTATTTTCCAAAATGAGTTCCGGAGGTTGGAGTAAATGGTTTGCAAAGGTTCTGGACGACGCGGACCATGCACGCGTGTGTCGGAGGTAACTCCACACGGCCTGACGCGTAGCCACTGCCCGGACGGACTTCGCATAGGCTCCAGAAAGCACGCGCTCGCGGTCGAGATGCCCCTGCACCTGAAATGCAGAGCTTCAAAAATCAATTTTTTGAGATGAATGGTTTTTATAGTTTATAGAGCGATTTTTATGGTTTATCGTTTTTAATTTGAAATCAAATCAGTTTGAGCGGTTTTTTAATGGTTTTTACGGTAAACCGCTCGGTTTGAGCGGTTTTTGAATTTTCAAATTTTTTCAAATTTTCACATTTTTTTAAAATTTTTAAAACGAAAACCGATCAACCGTAAAAACCGAACCGCAGCAGTTTGATCGAAAACCACAGTTTACTATAGTTTTCGAGCGGTTCTTTTTCACAAATATAAAAATGTTTTTTGGCATTTTGCAACTCTAGAAAAAACGATACTACGAATTTGTGGCATTTATGCCCCCCACCCCGGCTACTGCATTTTCACCTTTCGTCTTATAGCATCTCTAACAATTTTTTCAAAAAATTACTAAATAATATTTTTAATAAAATAAATATTTAAAATTGATGTTAAAAATCAATGACGACACTAATTTAAAAATAGATGGAGTATATTGTATTGTTTTATATTTTGAACAACATGAACCAATATATGTCTGCTTAGATTTATTGTGGTAAAACATATCCCAAGTTTGAATTTTAGACAGCGAGAAGTTGTATTTACACTATTTATTCTATTATGTTGGTTCATGTTTACTTAACATCAATCTTTTTAAAAATTTAACTAATAATATCTAAACAAATCATTTATATTTGATCAAACATTATATTTTCTTTATTGATGGTTAAAATTTAAATTGTTTAAGTTTGATCAAATGTGGAAATGTTTATATTTATGATGGAGGGAGCGGACATTTGCGCACCTGCGTAGGAGCAGTTCTGTATTTCACTTTTTTTTCGAAGAGAATTTGAGGTTGTCCTTTCCCCGTTTCCATACGACATTTTTAGACCGTTGCTACTTCTCGCATCTAATTCCGGATTTCCTCACCATCTCAAATTCGTGGAAAATTTTCATCCGTCAAACCTGCATCAGACGGCTGATAGGCCGCCTCCTATCTCCTCTTCCTCCACTCACCTTCCCTTCGCTGCCACAGCTGGAGCTGGGAAACTTGGCGCCCCTCCTTCCCTTCCTCTGGTTTCCGCTCCTCTCTCCCTCCGCCTCCGCCTCCGCCTCATCAAGATAAGGCTGCAGCTCCACATGCTTCCAGAAGGTTCCAGAACTGCGCGCTGAGCCGACCCGACCCCCAGCGCCCGACTGGCCGACTCTGCAGAGGCTGCATGAGTAGTCGCGCCGCCGTCGCAGCAGAGGAGCCATGGGGATGCTCGCCGCCGCGTCTGCTATCCTCGCCTCGCCGCAGACGCCACACGGACACAGAGCGCTCTCCGGCACCTGGAGGCTGCGCCTGAGGTCTGCCTCCCCCGGCGTTGCCGCGCTCAGGTCAGCGTTCAATAGTGTCTTCTTGCTGCCGGCAAACGCTCGCGCCCCAAAGGAGGCTCCTTTGGGTGCCCCTTGATGGACGTTCGCGTCTTTGGAACTCGATGCATGCGAGGATATGAGAGACTAGCTTGCTGGGAAAGATTTGGGGTTGAGAGAGACATGCGAAAGTTTGATAGTTGTAGTTGGGGAAGCTGCCTACTTGGGATTTTTGATGAACTTAAATCTTGGTATGTTTTTGCTATTAGGGACAGTGTTCTTTCTTATTTGGATGCACAACGTGGGAGTTACGAGGCGAAGTGATTGAAACATATTCCTGTTCAATATAAGTGTTGTTATGTAAATGTCAGGGCCTCTAATTTTGAGGACTAGCTGTGTAATACCGGTAAACTTTTTTCACGTGTGATTTTGTATCAAGTTTTCTTTTTTCTTGTGGGCATTTTGGTTGAAGGAAAAGACTGATTGAAGCTTTAGAGAGGTGACCAGTCAATTGAATATTTCTATGGCATGAGCACACAGTTTTACATTTTTGTTGTTATTATTTTAATTAACAAGAGAAATAATAAATATTTACATTGATGCCTATTTATTCAAACTTTATAGATCATTAAGTTCTATTGTTTTTCCAGGCTACACAATTTTGTCCCGAAGTGCTACATTACAAGGATTGAGGTTGATGTTACAAATGTAAATAGTGAAGATGCTTTCGAGGATCACACATCATTACCATCAGGCTGTTCCATTCCAATCGTTCCGTTCCGCGGAGATGCTCTAGATTCTACTAATTTTTCACTGCAGAATAGAGCTTCGTGTCCTGATTTTGAAGAATTGCCAGTATGAACCTCTTTGCCTTCTGATATTCGTTGTTAAATAGTTCCGTTGCTCCTCTTATAATCTTTCTTCTTGTAATGCAGGTATTATCCGAAGGGGAGCAACATGCAATTGCCTCCACTCCAGCTCATCCTGCTGGATTATATGGTGAGGGAGTTTCTTAAGGCTCATAGCATTAGAATTATCTTCATTTCTGTTCACACTGTTGAGTAAAGCGAATATGTTGCATGATGATTCATTTCATGGTAGCTGTTTAATATTTTTCAAAGCATAATATGTAGTCCACAGGAGCAATGACACTGCCTGACCCTAAGGATACATATTTTCATTTAAGATCTATCATTAATGGGAATCATTCACATCACATGGCATCTATCCAGCTCTATATGCTAGTTACTTATTTGGGAACTTGGTGGAACAACTGTGGAATTTTGCTTGGCCTGCTGCCCTGGCAATTCTTCATCCAAGCCTATTGCCTGTGGCTATTGTCGGTTTCTTCACAAAGGTATTTGCAATTTTACAAAATCTAGGAGACTTTTCATCTCAATAATCTAACCTACTTATGTTGTCCAGTTCTCAGTTTTTATTGGGGCACCAATAGTTGGCAAACTTATGGATCATTTTCCTCGAATACCCATGTACACAGCGTTGAATGCTGTACAGGTACTGGTCTTTATCGTTTTTAGTTTCTTAAATTATGTGAAAAAAGTTATTATTGGTCTGTATTCAGCACAAAGAAACAAACTTGAATTGACGGTAGTATTAAACCTGTTGTGGCAGGTTGCCACTCAGTTGCTATCAGCTGGACTGGTCATCTATGCTCTCAGAAATGTGAGCCATGCATCTACAACAGCGGTGGTTCTCAGGCCTTGGTTCGTGGCACTAGTGGCGGCTGGAGCTATTGAAAGGCTTGCAGGATTGGCATTAGGAGTTGCCATGGAACGGGACTGGGTTGTGCTGGTAGGATTGCTGATCCTCATACTAGGTTGATTGACTGCTACATTGTTTGATCGGAAGATAGGTTGTTCCCTTCACAACAAAATAATTATTTATTTATGATGAAACTAAGAAGTTTACAATGATTAGGAATTTCGGAATAGCTTGCTTCAAGTTGGCCTCGTCAACTTCTTCACTTACCAATCTTTTTCTTCTTCTCTATGAAGTTAGCAGGAGCAAACAGGCCCGTTGCATTAGCTCAAGCTAATGCTGTGCTTAATCGTCTTGATCTTCTTTGTGAGGTGAGATTTTTTCTTCTTACACTCTTGAGCTATATCCTGTTAGCTTCTTCACATATTGACAGACTTCAGTACTTTACTTTCTTTTCACCAATTGTTCCACACAGTTCCTTGTTTTGAATGCTCAAGCTGCTTTTGCTTGCTTTTCACCAATTGTTGCACACAGTACCTTATTGAGTGCTCAAGTTATAGTTTTATATCTATTTGGGATGACTGCAGACGCTTGGTGCTTCAGTGTTCGGCCTTCTGCTTTCAAAATACCATCCAGTGACATGTTTGAAGATTGCATGTTGCCTAATGATAGGCAGTTTTCCTATTCTGGTACACCACGATCGTCTTTACTCTTAAAACTTGAAATAACCAAACGAATACACTCACAGGGATTCATTTGGATTTTCAGATTATGTTGGGTCAGCTAATTAACAGAGTCTCCTGCCATGCACTTGATTCCTCTAGAACCGCCAATGATGAATCTATTTGTATGGATCTATTGGATGTTCGCAAGATAGGTGAGATGCTTTGATATGACCAATTATTTAACTTCTGTAGATGGTCTAACATTTTCTCCAACCTTCAGTGCAAAATAGCTTGAATGCTATTAGACATGGCTGGAATGAGTATAAGCAGCAGACAGTTCTACCTGCCAGTGCAGCTACTGTGTTCCTAAATTTCAATGTTGCGCTTGCTCCGGGTGCCATAATGACTGCATTATTGATGCACCGTGGTAGGTTTCACTTTTCAATTCGAATACCTCCAAGAAATGTATCACTAGAAGGCTATAACATATTTATGAATTTTGAACAGGTATTAGTCCATCCATTGTCGGTGCTTTCACTGGATTATGTTCTATCATGGGTCTTGTTGCAACATTCATCTCCTCGAGCTTGGTTAAAAGAGTTGGAATTCTAAAGGTTTGACCTATGCCTTTTCAGTATTATTTTTATAATTTCTTTATATTGATGCAAATGATTTGTTCTGTACCAGGCAGGAGCAGCAGGATTGATATTTCAAGCTTCACTCCTGTCAGTTGCACTTACTGTGTATTGGGCTGGATCAATTTCCCAACAAACACCTCTACTTATCTTTCTTGCTTCCGTTGTAAGGATAAAATCATGTCCTCGCATTCCCTTTTTGGATAAAATCTAACCAAGCACTGAATCTTAAACCTTATCTTTTCCATTTCCATTTGCAGGCACTGTCTCGGTTGGGGCACATGTCTTATGATGTTGTGGGAACTCAGATCGTCCAAACAGGTGTGCCTGCTTCAAAAGCAAATCTTATCGGTGGAATGGAGGTTTCAATTGGAAGCCTTGCAGAGTTAGTCATGCTTGCTATGGCTATTGTTGCAAACGATGTCTCCCATTTCGGTTTCTTGGCAATCCTGTCCGTGTCATCAGTTGCTGGGGCAGCATGGATGTTCTGTCGGTGGTTATCAAATCCAACTGATAAGCAGAGAGAGCTCTTCATGTTTGATCCCCTTTACCAAGTTCAAGCAACGTGAATTCATTATCTAGAAAAAAAAACGTGAGTTTCAATTCACCATTACTTTACTGGGCTTTACTAGTTTTCAAATGCTCATTTTCGAATTACTACTAGTTTGGTTTTAAGCTCCTCAGGAATAGCAAAATTGTACTTTATTAGTATACCAGGATTCAGAAGTATTTGACGGTTTGACCTTCAATCTTGATTTAATTAACAATGTGAAATGGTTTCAATAATGCATGATTCAACCTTTAGACGTTGTGACTTACAAATGACACATTGAACCTCATCTTTTATTGCAGACAGTAGATGAAGCATGATGCTCCGACACACCCCCAAGGAAAACAAGTCACCTAGTTGGCTGCTAGTGCTGGTCCTGGACTTAAAAGAGAACTTGATGCCCTTACGATTATCTGACGGGATTCTATGCTTTTGGTCCAATACGGCATATACACGTAGGACAATTGCACTGTTAGTTTCAGCTACACTTGGGGCCTGTTTGCTTCCGGACCACAGAATCCTGCCTGGACCAAGCAGGGCTCTCAGGTCCTCGAGTTTGTCCCAGGGTCCGAACCAAACGTGCCCTTAGAATGCATGATTCAATTTGTACCCTTTTTCCTCTCCACTTGCACAGTAGTGCTCTCCCAGTTTTATTGGCAGTAGATGATGTAGGACAACAGTAACAGTCAATTGTAGCAACAAAATATATAAAATTTATTCCATATCTTCGCAGAAATGAACTAAGAGGCTGAGAGTTGAAAAAAGTAGCTTCTTCTAATTTTGTGAAGTGATTCTCTGTTTTGACTTTAAAATTTTATTTAAAAAAATTAAAAAGAATTATTTTCAGTCACAAAATCGAAAAAAAATCAAAGAGTTCTACTAAATGCCTCTAAATGTGTGACTGAATATATTGGTGAATGTTCTATCTTCTTTCTTCTGCCATTGGTTCATCGCTGTGCATGGCCCCTAGGGTTTAGGCTGGTACAATTAGTAGTTGTGTAATTATCTGACCTAAGTACTGTTTACTGTCAGGATGGTGCTGTGGTGCAGTTGGTTTCACGTTACTTTTACACGCTAAAGGTTCCCATTTTCAGCCTGGGCAGCACCAATCTCTTACTTCTAAGTCGAGGTAGTTTCACGTCATTAATATCGTTCTGGACCGTCGAATGGAAGCTACGATGGATCTGGATCGTCAATCAGTGAGCTGCTGACGTCAAGAGCTCTAGACGACTCCTCTCCGGCTCTCACACACCCGTTCCAGCCGGCGGCGCCCCCTCTCAATAGTCGATTCCCCGTCGCCTTTGCCTCGCTGCGCCGCCACCGCCTTCCAGGACGAGCAGCAGTTGTGCGCCTTCAACAAGAATGCCACCGTCTTCTACGGCCTCTGCCTCCTCCGCATTCCATCTAGAACTTCTCTTCCACCATCGGATGCGGGACCGTCTTCATCCTGACGAATCCACAGAATGGACCGTCGTGGGCGTGCCCCTCAACGCCACTGCCGACTGCGCGACGATGAACTCGCCCAAGAGGTCTGGCAGCACGGTGGAGGGATTCCATTCATTCGACAGCCAAAACATGAGGATCTACGTGCTGGCGCAGTGCACGCCGGATATGGCGCCAGCAGATTGCCGGAGCTGCCTCGCGGACTTATCCAGATGACGCCCAAGTATTTCAGTGCGAGGTACATCAGCGTGCGGTGCAGCTACCATTACGAGCTGAATCAGTTCTTCTCCGGCACTCCACCGCTCCAGCTTCTGACGATGCCCGCCTTTGCAGGTGCCAGAAAAATTGACTCCATTAACAAGCGGAGCAAGTAGATTTGAGAGAGTTAAATGCCTGGAACAAGAATTTTGATTTTAAAGTACTAATTATAGTGCCGGAAAAAATGACTCCACCAGGCACCAGCAAGCGGAGCAAGTAAATTTGAGGAAGTTTGTTACCTGGAGCAAGAATTTTGATTTTAGAATACGGATTGTGGTAACTTGTCGATAAATCAATAATGCCACAACCTTGATCGTCATCTGGACATTTTGTGCTTAGTCATGCTGATGCTGTACAGATAGTGCCTATATACTCCATATCAACATTGTTTTTAATTATTTGTAGTTCGCTAGATAAAAATGATTACCATTTTTTAATTGTTCTATCTTCATCAGATTTTCCTGAGAATGCGAGAAACTCACATGCATAGAACCTACACTTATGAGGTCCCTACACGTAACCATGATCAACTATAATCTTTACCTGTTCTATGTTTTTACTTCTCCAATCCCTTCATAATCAGTTTCTTAATCACCCAGTGAAAAAGACATACCTACTTCGGTGAGTGTTCCAAGACTGACTATCGTTTCTTCTTGCAGGTAGATAAAGCAGGGAAACTAAAATTGATGCAGCTGTTGCATGCTCCGTTATCTTGTCTTTGATTATTTTATTTTAGCCTTTATTTTGATTGGCTTGAAGAAGAGGAAGATTATCAAGAACAAAAAGTTAGAAGAATACCATTTGACTCTTTGCAATAGAAACATTAGGTTGTTGACATTCCTGTTACAAGTTTGCAGCACCAGCACCGAAGAAAAATAAAAGGGGTGCAGAAATGTGGTGTTCGATCTATCTACCATGCAAGAAGAAACTGACAACTTCTGCAAGAAGAACAGGCTTGGCGAATGCACCTTGGACACCATATACATGATAAACAGCCACGTATGCAAGGAAGAAGGATAATGTTGCATGCCTTTCTTATTGTTATAAGGGTTATTTTGCAGGGAAGGCACCCTGGTACACAAGATATAACAGTCAAAAAACTGTCTTGGAGTACTAGACAGAGACTGAACCAGCTACACAAGAAACTTGTCAGGTTGCTCGGGTTCTGCTCAAAACAAGACGAGATGATGCGTGTTTATTAACATATAAAACATGGAAGCCTTAACAAAGTTCTATTTGTTAATTTTTCTCCCACAAACTTTTGTTTATTTATGGCTCCCCTCCCTTTAATCAAAAGCAAATAGAAATATTTTGTGTATGCACAAGTGGCAATATTTTGTGTTCTGTTACATTTATGAAAAAAATGAAATACGATATATGTAAATATTCCATCGCATTCTAATATTAATTATGGAAGCATTTCAATATAAAGAAATGGTAAATGCATACAAGAAGTCTCCAATAATGTTGTATTTTTTTTTTTTACTGAACTGGGCAATCTGATATATTAAAAGGTCTATCTTATTAATAACACTGGCAGGTCATGGTCTTGGTCTGACATGCTTATGCATCAGAACTTGCAAGATAATAAGAGCACTGGGGCAGATTGAATTACAGAGTTTCCTTGTTGAGTTCCTCATGGTGGCACTGACAATCATGGAATGGGAGTAAGAGATTTGTCAGTTCCAAATGGCAGCAGAGGGCACTTCACCATTGCTGAAGGAATACCACCTAAATCCTGGACGTGCGTACAACCAAAAGAAGGACTTCCAAAGGGGGATCCCACACAACGAGTTCTTCTATGTCTGGATGATTTGTCTCATGACTGGTGCGGAATTCTTTCCTTAAAATCTTATCTCTTCAGACTCCAGATTCCTGGGCAAGTATTTATTTTTAGAAAGCACGAAACTTTGGAGTAGATTACTAGAATTATTGTTTTGAATAAGCTGGATTTACACATTGGTGGAATTACAATCGAGGAAATGATTTACTATCAGATGGTGTTCAAATGGGAAATGAGAAGTAGGTTTGGGATTGGGAAATAAATGAAAGGTTAGGATGTAGTGGGATGGATGAATGAATGGTTTAGATATTCCTCAACAATTTCCTATCTAATCCCAAGCCACAATTTCCAACTCTCCAAACAGCACCTCAAAGTAGTAAAAGACCAATCCGTGAAAATTCCTACAATGAGCCTGCTGGTGATGTTGATTCGACAGTAAATTGAGACACTACAGCTCAATCAGGATGTTGATTCTGCAGTAAAATAGGATACTTCCATTCTACCATTATTTCTCTAAGATTCTTATAGTGCAGCTTCCTTTATCTTCTGAACTATAACATTGCATCACTCAGATTGTGTGTCTATTCATCAGTTCTAATTGCACTGGTGCTTTTCTCAGTTGCCGTTTATTGGACTAATAGCTAATAACTTGATAAATGTCAACATCCAAACCATTTCTTCTATGTCTCTACAATATTGTTAATCCTTACAACTAGTAGGTACAATAGTGCAAACTTTTTTTTTTACAAACTAATCTGCACATGTTTTCTTTCTATTCTTTGCACAATGGTATCTGTCAAGTACCTTTTGTTAACATTTATCAATGTTGTCTTCTACTGCTCTAGATAAGAGACTTGCATGTTGCTAAATAACAGAAGGTATCTAATTATGTACTGGTTTTGTAGGTTTATTTTTGAATTACTCATTCAAATCCATTGTGCATCCATATATATCTCCAATCCCATTTTAATGAAAAATGAACTAATTGTTTGATCTGTTTTTAATTAGGATGGGTAGTCAGGTGCGACAACGCCGCACCATCTTTCTAGTTCATTCTGCCCCCCCCCCCCTCCCCTCAATCGACCATCTTAATTGATGATTTATTTCAATTGTAGCATACTAATTCAGAGCACCACTGGGGTACAGGGACAGCTTTGTCTCTCCTCAACCTCTCGGGCAACCATGGCCTTCCCTTTAGGTCTTCTTTGAAATGTATGATTTTTATAGGAATCAGTTCAATATCATAAGAAAAATGCAGGATTCAAGAATATTTTCTACAATCCAAAGGAGACCTTAGATCTGATCACCCCCCTCCCTCTCGTGACCTTGCCGGCAGGTGGCAAATGGAGATGAGCCACCGGCTTGCTAGGTTGTAGATTAGAGATTGTTTTCCTTCAATAAAGTAGTCTGTTGGTCGCTGTAATGGGGTTTTTGTTGGAGCTTTCTGGCATAGTTTCTCATTTAGATAAATCTTTATAACCTTTTAAACTATAACCTTGTGGCTCAATTAACATCTCACATTTAAAATCAATGTTTTAAACCTCAAGAATTCACCTTTAAAATAGACCATTGATTATCACTGACCATAGGACAAATCCAATTCGTTTCGTTTCTTCTTGTTTGCAATAATCCTTGCATATTCCCAAAATGTTCAGCGCCCCATTATACCCCTCCCCCCCAAAAAAAACCCAAAGGCCTCCCCACCCAAAAAAAATAGCAGTTGCTTGCCAACGGCCACCATTGCCGCCACATTTGTCGGGAAAACGCAGCCAGCCAAACAATAATCCGAAATAAACATGACTCGCCACGTCTCCTCCTATTTACGTGACCGCAATCACCTCGACCTTCCATTTCGTCCCCCTTAGCCATGCACGCCATGAGGCTGCCGCGCCCGCTTCTCCTCTGCCTCCTCATCCTCGCCGCCGCCGCGGCGGCGCCACCAGCCGCAGCCATCTGCGTGCCGCGCAAGCCGGGCAAGCCAGGGCGCACTGCCGTCCACACCCTTGCGCCGGCCACCAAGCCGAAACCGAAACCACCGACGCCGACGCCGCCTCCCCCGGCGCCGCCAAAGCCCACCGCGCCGCTGGCCCCGGGCGTGGACATCGTGAAGAGCCTGTGTTCAAAGACGGACTACCCGGACCTGTGCGTGTCGTCGATCGCGAAGCAACCGCAGCCGCCGGGCGGGAAGCGGCTGGACGGCGCGGGCGTGCTGTGGCTGGCGATGGGCGCGGTGCGCGCGAAGGCGGCGGACGCGAAGCGCGCGGCGGCGGCGCTCGC
>BCLG01003101.1:24098-42143 GCA_001602295.1 Zoysia matrella
CCCAAGACGCAGCCGCTGGCGCGCGGCCCGCTGAACGACTGCGTGGAGTCGTTCGACGACATCGCGTACAGTCTGGATAACGCCGAGAAGGCGATGGATGGCGGCGACCGGGACTCGACCGGCACCATGCTCGACACCGTCCGCACCGACGTGGACACCTGCGACCAGGGATTCGAGGAGCGCGAGGAGCTCACCCCGCTCTTGGCCAAGGAGGACGCCGAGCTCGCCAAGCTCGCCAGTAACTGCCTCGCCATCGCATCCGCCGCCGGCCTGCGCTAGGCCGATCGGTCCTTCCTTCCGCATCCATAGCTCAATAGATGGGCCTGGCTTAGCACCTAGACACTGACAACGCTTTGTATACCCGCATACAAAATACCTCCTGTCTCATCGCGTCGAAGAAGCTTGTGTGAGTATCCATCCATCGATCCATCCAGGAAGAAGAACATGTAGTTAGTGAAAGCGTTTCGATTTAATTATGTCTGATTTTGATGATACAACCTTTTTGGATTTGCTTCACTTCTTTTAACCTTACCTTGAAGATTGTTGCTTGGTAATTTGATGCAACATACTGATTTCCCCGTACCATGGCATTCCACGAAAGGGATGTGTAACGTCTGGACGGTGATGCGTATTATCACGAGCGTATTTGGATTTCGTCGACTAATTGTTTGTCAATAAAAAATTATTTAATTTTCTTTAAACAGACAGACTAATAAAAGATCAATTTTTAAGTTCATCTATGGACTAATTATTTTCCAATTAATCGATTCAGAGAAACTAATAGAGACTAATTGTGACTAACAATTCGTGTATACAATAAAAAATTCTAAAATATCTTTAAATTTTTATTTTCAAAAACCAACTCGAAAATAACAAAACTATCGAATCACAATATGAAACATACGCCGCCCAGCCCCTTGCCGCCCCGTCGTGCCCCTGCCAGCCCCACCAGTAGCGTGCCTTCTTGCCTGACCTTGAGCCACGGTGCCCCCTGCCTTATCCGGCCAAGCTTTGACGAGTTCATTCGAGAGAGTTCAATTGTAGATACGAATTTTGACAAGTTTGATAGTGATGATAATTACTTACCTTATTTGTAATCATTAGTAGGTGGTTTCAACAATAATTTAGAAGATAAAGATCAAGACATGAATACTTTTTGTGATAGTATTACGGATAGTTTAAATGCTATAGAATATTGATTGAAACTAGTGATATGTATAAATAAATATTAAAAAAAAATTTTGTTGTTCCAAATCTCTTTGTGACGTTGAATTAAATTTTGAAAGAATTTTTCACAATGTAGTTTAAGTAGTTTTATTGTAGCCATAAATGATATATCAATTTTTTCCAACTATTTGTGTTAAATAATTGATTCATTATGTTACTCTGATTACACTATAGTTTATTTGTGTTAAAGAAATGCTGGAAGTAAATTTGACAAAATGGCGGGAAAAATTGTACAAAATTTAAATACATGGCAAAAAATACAACTAATCGGTCTAACAATTAATCATGAATCCAAACATACGTGTACTAATAATTAGTTAGGGGTAAAACTGAGATTTTATTTAAAAATGAACTAACAATTAATTATTTCTCTAAACAGGCCGAATCCAAACAGCCCCTGAGTTGTGAACTTTCTGCTCCAGAGGAATGCGTTGCATCTGACTTTGAGAGCTGAGAAATTCTAATGTCATTTTTAACTTGATCTTGTTTTGAAATGGTGTAATGTTGTTGAAGGCCACCGAGTTGTTTTGTTGATCGTTGCATCCATTTTGAATGTCATGAACAGAGAACTCGATCATCATTTCACTTGTCCTCCGAGTTACATCTGATTTTGTAATCTCTCCAGTCTATAGTGGTACGATGAATTTTACAGCAAGACAAACTCAGATTCGTAGTACCGCCGGCGCCGATGCGAATGATTTTTTGCTATTTCCTTCCTGAATAGGACATGTGGTTTCCTAACCACGTCCTATTCATTCTAATAAAATGGGAATAAAATTTTAATCTTGCAATTTGTCTTTCGCAAGCCCGTTTCGTTTCATAGGGTAAGAGGTATGCTTTCATTCTTTGTGATAAAAAGAAGAAAAATAGTGAGTTTTATTCCTATCTTAGAAGAATTTTATTCTCACATTCTAATAGAACGGTAAGATGGGAATAAAACTCACTTTATACCTATTTTTCTTTCTTTTATCACAAAGAATGAAACCTTTTACCCTATAGAATGAAACCGAGTTGTAGAAGACAAATTACAAGAATAAGTTAGGATTCATTCCTATTTTAATAAAATTTTTCAAGAATAATTCAATAGATTTGCTTGATGCAAGTGAAATGAATCCACTCTTAAACCAAACAAGCCCTTATGCAAGTCTGAAGATGCATTTCAGGGGAGCAATCAGTTCATAAGACAACAGATGATGAATTAGTTTTCATTTTTTCTTTCGTTTTCAAATAACAGGGTGTCCATCCAGACCTCTGTTTCTGCCGGTAAGCTGGTCATGCATAATGTGTGACATTAGAGCTTTGGCCGTCATTTATACAGTTAACTAGCTTGAAGATGGACTGAAGAAGTCGAGAAACATCTCCGAGGAGCTGCTATTATTATTTTTTTGGAACAATGAGCAGGAGCTTCTATTTCAGTACTCTGTTTGGACTTTGGAGGGCAAGAATTTTCGTGGCATTGGTACAAAATCCTTACCGTCTTAAAATGATTTCATTGTCACACACAGAACTTAATCCATGCTGTTTGCACACAATTTTTATGTGATGTTTCAGCAGATTCTCAGATAATTTAGTTGGAATTTCGTACATCTCTCATGCTCTCTACTTCATCAATGGATTAATTACTCCCTTCAGTTTTAAAGTATTGGTGACTTCTAACAAAATTTTAATTATTCATCTTATTTGAAAAATGTAAAATTATTAATTGTATTTCAAATATCACAAATGATAAAAAATTTACAAAAAAATTATCATGCTTTTCAAAATAATATGAATGAATAAATTTAATATCAGAAGTAAACGGTGTCAAAATTAAAAACTGTAGGAGTAATATGGAGAAGAAAATTAGTATGTCAATTTTTTATGAAATGCGATATGTATAGGTACCAAAGAGCAAAAGTGCCGAAAATTACACTCTGCCCCCCTTCGCCTACCTCGGGTCTTCCTTGCCGAGTTGCTGTATCCGTATCTCCGTCAGGAAACCAAACCCTCGCTACCAGTCTTCCGATCCTCCAACGGCGGCGGCGGAGATTATGTAGCGCTCGCCGGTCCTCCTCACATCCTTGCGTCGCCTCATTCAATTCGAGCTCTGCGGCTATTTTCTACTTGTAAGTTTCTCTCCAATTCTTTTCCCCAATTTGGGTTCTTAACCTACGCACTCTGCCAACCAACTATAAAAATTGATAACTCGAAGCGTCATGATTTATATGCACGTTCTCCGCACGTCCAGATTCCGGTCGGATGGAAGGCGGCGAGGGCGCCGGATTCGACGGCGCGCACATGAAGAAGCGCCGGAGCAGCGCCGCGAGGCGGCCGAGGCCGGAGGGCGTCCCTGCGGCGGAGCCGCGGGACAGCACCTTCTCCTCGTCATCCGTGTCCTCCCGGAGCGGCGCGAGGAGGCTGTTACCGTCGGATGAGGGCGCCGGCGGTGGGCTGCGGAGGCGAGAGCTCTACCTGAATGCTCGTGCGTCGGAGGGATCCAGAAAGACTGAGGGTAGCCATGATGCGCGTGTGTCGGCCGATGACAAACCGAAGAAGTTGAAGGTCAAGATCCGCAGTAATTTGTTATCGAAACCGAACCCTGATACGCAGGATTCCAGGTCTTTGCCAGCGAAGCCGCCACGGCCAGGAGATTCACGGCACCATCAAAGGCATGGTAATCTGGTAAGTGACAGTGGCAGTATATGTTCATTTTTTGGTGTATTCTTTCACCTACATAGCATGATTAAAGAGAAGACCAGTTGCCTTCAAGAATCAAGTTCTGTTACTCAACATCTTGTTTAACTCTGGTTCTAATTATCCTTTTCATGTCAATAATGTTTTTGGATTCTTTTTGAATATCTTAATACTGTATTTTGTAATTGATTCAAAAAGTTGGATTATTTGTAGACTGAAGGCACAAAAGATTCAGATAGGTCAACCTCTTCGCGAGACAAGAAAACCAAAAAGGTGAGGTCGATTGAAGAAGCATTGGCTCAGGAACAACCAGCCAAAGCTCAGAGAGAATCGTCTTCAGAACCTCTCCGGAAGAGTAGGAGGCTTGCTAAGAAATCCATCTTGGAAAATGAGTTGGATGAGGAATATGATCCAAGTAACCTTGAAAATCCTGCAACTTCTGAAGATATTGAGCCTGAAAACAAAGGAGGAAGTAGCTCTAAAAAGAATGCCTCAAAGAAAGCTAAACGTAGGAACAAGGCGAATGAGGCAGATAATGATTTTAGTTCATCTCGATCGAGCAGAGATAGCAAGAAAAGGTCAAGAGAATCGCTCGACAGTGATGATACTGAAGAGGAGCCTGCCTCTGAAAGTGAACTTGATGCTGAGGACACACAGGAACACTCTGTCAATGAATCACCTGCCAATGTTAGAAGTGAACCTCTCACAACACGTCGCCGTGCCCTTCAATCATGGATGGATGGAAGCAGCGTCAGTACTATTGAGTTTCCTGATGGCCTACCACCAGCTCCTTCAAGAAGTATGTGATATTGTTTGCTGTCTTGTTGCCCATAACAGTTTGATTGGAAATGTTCACCTTCCATCTTCCATTAAATGCATCTGAAACATTTCTATTTGGAGCCAGGCAAGAAAGACAAGCTTTCTGAAGAGGAGATGCTCGCGAAGAAGGCCGAGGCTGCTCAGCGGCGCAAGATGCAGGTGGAGAAAGCCACTAAAGAAAGCGAGGTTAGTCAACCCAGCAATTTTATATTTTCGTTTGACTTCAAGTGGTTCTCATCAATGTTGATCTGTGCAGGCTGAAGCTATAAAGAAAATTCTTGGCTTGGACTCTGAGAAGAAGAAAGAAGAGAGGAAACAAAAGGAGCGAGAAGAGAAGGTTCATTGCATCATCTGATTGTCTTTTTGTGTCCCTTCCTAGTTTTTGTACTAGTAGCACCTTGCTGAAAATCATTCTTTTTTGCACAGGAGCGGGCAGCCAGAGCACAAAACCTTGCAGCAAGCTCTGTTCGCTGGGTCATGGGACCCACCGGCACCATTATTTCATTCCCAGAAGCAGTAGGGCTCCCCAGCATCTTCAACTCCAAGCCACACAGGTATTCCTCAAGTCATTTGCCTAGTTGCCTCAAAATATTTTCTAAGGACATCAACTCACCAGCTGTTCATCTATGTTTGCACCATGCAGCTACCCTCCCCCACGGGAGAAATGTGCTGGACCGTCGTGCACGAACGCGTACCGGTACCGGCACTCCAAGCTGAACCTTCCCCTCTGCAGCCTGGAGTGCTACAAAGCTGTCCAGGGGAACACCTGATGGGACTCTGGATACACAAGTTCATCGCTAGAAGCAAGTTAGGGTGATCAGCCCCAGTGTTACACGTTCATGCTGGAGTCGACAAAAATTGCATGGAAGTTACATGTCAACTCGTAGGTAGAAATAGAACCATGATATGTTTTGTACTGCAGCAGGAATGTTAACCTAACCGGTATATTTGAGCCTTGTGACCAGATGTACTGGATGTTATCCCGTGTTGTAGAGCATACATGCCCTAAGAAGAAAGACCTAATAAAGGAGCAGAATATATTTTTGCTTAAGATCTACGAGTATTGTTGATACATTGTTTGGACAGTTTTGAGTCAAAAGTGCATTGCTCGTTGCAAAGAATCAGTAAGCACTGTACAGGAGGAAAAAAAATTTGGGGCATTCCGAGAATTGAACTCGGGACCTCTCGCACCCTAAGCGAGAATCATACCACTAGACCAAATGCCCTGTGTTGCTCGAAACTTTTACAGTGACCTATTTATTATATATTATTGACCCTGCCTGTCGTTCGCAAACAGGAGCCTTTTTAAAGGACGTCTCCGCAAAAACGCCTCCCCCCTTGGATCGAAACGGCGGCGGCGCAGGCGTTTCTCTCCTCCATCACCGGCAAGGTGAGATCCTCTCCTTTCCTCCTCCTCGTCTGCCCGATCATCTCATCTGCTTGATGAAATACCCTCTTCCGATTAACTGCTCGTGTATCCTGGGGTTTCCATCTTTGTGTTTCCCGTGCTTTCGAGAACCGCCTGGATCTGACGTCCCGGTGCCGCCGGCGGGTCCGTTCCCGTCAGGGTTATTATCGCGTCTGAGGCGGTGAGGTTTGGTTTGCTGCTTAGATGGATTAGTTTTAGGCGGAGGGACGGGGATGCGCAGAAGGGGTCTGTGGTTTATTCGTGGAGAATGTGGAGATGGATCCGTAGCCATGGTTGTGCATGCGTCCATTAGTGCGCATTATCTTGGGGATTGTGTTCGCGTGGGCTGGTGTCTGTCCCATTGACCTGCGATGGAGGGCGATGGGGAACTATTGCATTAGGATTGGCGTGAGGTCTAGTTTTATTTCTGGTTCCAAAGATAGTGCAGTCCATTCGGGGACTATTCTGTAGCCTCTGACATAGCACAAGCTTATTCTACAAATTGAGCTGTTTCTATCTGCAGCATGCTAGAAGACCGTATCAACTTTGTTTGTTCCTTCCAATTTTTTGAAGCTTCTAGGACCACCACGTTTCAATATACCGTTTCTTGTCATTTGCTGTGGTACGAATTGCACTTTAGAATGAACATTTTGTTTTACTGTGCCGTAAGATGCTTCTAGCATCACCGTGATTGTACTGCATTTACAACTGAACAGATGTATGGTTTAGCTGATATATCAGATGTTAACTGGATTAGGTATTTTGCTGCATTTACTGTTGCATTCGGATGATGCATGAACTTAAACCATGTCTTCTTGACATCTTTTGATGATGGCTATTGCTTTAGGATTTTTAGACTAGAATGTTTTCAGGGCCGCTGATGATTCATCCTTTGGTGCCTATGTTTATTGTTTTTGTGTCATTGATTTTCATGCTCTACTCGTAGGAAGTGTCCAGTGTGACGTTTAAATACTATAAGCTTCTTAAGCCAGGCAAGGGGCTAATTGGATGACCTCAAAACAAGCACAAGTTCCCCAGTGCATATAAGATTTCATTCTATTTTGGTTGCATCATGTTGGAAGGCTTTATCATTTTGGCAGTTCTTGCTTTCAATTTTTTCTTGAAAATTCTAAGACTTTGCACAGGAATGGTGTTATCCTTTACTAAGCGTTTGTGTTCCAAAGGCTGTATTGATGTTTGTGGCCTCTCAACTATATAGTGCTTGTCTCAACATATACTTCTCGTTTGTGATGTATCAGCATACTGGTTGCCTTTCTGTAGCTTCTTGGATCCAAAACATTTGGAGTAGTTAAACTTTATGTAGCAGCACATCATCTGCTGTAGTGTGGATAGCACTGTGTGTCTTTATTTTTCTACAATATTACATATCTAGCATTTTGCATTACATATATGCCTGTACTTGTATTTGTAATCATACACCTATTAAGTAACATTATATGTTTGTGAGTTACATTGGTGATTGCCTGTTTTTAATTGTATCATAGCTCCTTTCTGCCCTTTTCCATATCAAAGCTGAAAGTTTTTGTAATCATTCAACTATGAAGTAACATAATATCTTTGTGAGTTATATCGGTAATTGCCTCTTTTTAACCGTATCATAGCTACCTTTCTGTCCTTTCCTATCTCAAAGCTGAGAGTGCCAGTGCAAAGCTTCAAAACCACCAATTTTCCAAGTATCCCAAATGTTTTCTAGAACTTGGGGTTCATTTCATTAGCGGTCACTTCTTTATTTTTATTTCATAAGCAAGTTAATCGGGTATCTTTTTTATTCGACACGTTGAATCTGAGCACTCAGCTCTTTGGTTACTCTTGGACCTTGTCTTCAGCTTGGTTTAATCTAAGTGCTCATGCTCTATGTTCTTATTAGAGGTTGCCTGCTGTTCCATTCGAAGTTTATTTTATTTCTGACTTGAACTGAGTTTGCTTGTTGCCCTTTTTTGAGTGCGTATTCAACACCTAAGATGTGCATCAAGTTGATGTCCTCCAAAGCTAGCATGCTTATTTGATAGGTCATGAATATATTTGTTGTTTATTGGATTGGAGTCAACAACTAGGGCCTTGAAGAAGCCAGATACTGTTGTCTGTCTGTTTTGACTTTATTCTTGTTAGGTTGTGAACAAGTTCATGTTATTATATACATGCTGATATTGTGCCTTTGATTTGGTGTTTACTGATAAGAAAATCCTTTAACTCATTTGTTGTGTGGCTTTGTTTGACCATGATGGCTATGTTTTTTGAGAAAATTCCTTATTCGCCTTCGAAAATTTTACTCTTCCCTTATTCGCCATTGAAAATTTACATTTCCCGTATCTGCAACAACAACAAAACCTTTAGTCCCAAGCAAGTTGAGGTAGGCTAGAGATGAAACCCCGAGAGATGACTAAAAAGGAGCAACAACCGGCAATCAAGGTTCAAGCACGTGAAGTGTTAGCTTCCACAAACTTCTATCCAAAGCTAACTCTTTGGCGATATCTCAATCCTTCAAATCTCTCTTCACAGACTCTTCCCAAGTCAAGTTTGGTCTACCTCTGCCTCTCTTCACACCGTTTGGCCGACTTACCATTCCGCTACGAACCGGTGTCTCATGCGGTCTTCGTTGAATATGTTCGAACCACCTCAAACAATGCTGCACAAGTTTCTCCTCAACTGGTGCCACTCTTAATCTCTCTCGCATGTCATCGTTCCAGACACGATCTCTTCTCATGTGGCCACACATCCATCTCAACATACGCATTTCAGCTACGTGTAGCTGTTGGACATGTCGTCTTTTCGTAGGCTAACACTCTGTCCCATAAAGCATGGCAGAACGAATTGCAGTCCTATAAAATTTCCCGTATCTGCCATTGGATTTAATTTTCCTTCCCTTTTTTGCCATGATCACCATTTGTTCCTAGCCAAAAATGCATTTCTAACTTGAATTCTAAAAAAAATTATTAGACATATTACTTATACATTGCATGAATATATTTTTTTCATATGTTTATGATTAAAGAATTGTAAATATTGGTCTAAAATACTACATTTTCTGAATATAACTGCCCGCATTGAGTATTTGAATCATAATTTATATTTTTAAATTGTAAACATATGAAAATTATATATTCATGTAATATATAAGTAATATGTCTGATAGATTTTCTGAAATCCAAGTTCGATATTCATTTTTATGTAGAAGCAAATGGTGATCATGGCAAAAAAGGGAAGGAAAATTAAATCCAATGGTAGATAAGGGAAATGTAAATTTTCATTGGCGAATAAGGGAAGAGTAAAATTTTCGATGGCGAATAAAGAATTTCCTCGTGTTTTTTGGCACGAGTGGCAGGGTAGGTGATCTCTTAACCTACAAAGCACGGATACTTCGCTCGGAGCATGGATACGCGTTGGATATGTATCCCGTACGGATACATATCGGATACTTGTTGCATACGTATCCAATAAGTATCCGAAAAAAATAAATGTATCCAATAAGTATCCGAAAAAAATAAATACAGAAAAATTAGATACTTGAGAGGATATGTATTGGGCCAGTGTGACCCATTATCGGATTCGTTTTGGGTTGGATTAGACATTGAGATAGAGAGAGAGGGGATCTGCTGTGGCACGGTGGAGCCGAGGGGAAGCGCTCCAGGGGACAGTGGCATCAGGGGGCGGCGGCGAGATCCAGGAGGGCTGCAGCTGCCGGAGTGCTGCACCTCCTGGTCCTCCTACCACGCCGGCAACCCTCCTACATCCTAGGCACACAGAGCATCTCAGGTAGAGAGAGAGAGAGAGAGAGAGAGAGAGAGAGGATGTCGGGGGCACAGGGCGCGCACTCGGTCGGCCGGACGATGCCAACGACATACGAGTCGGTGGGTAGAACCGCACGCGCACGGACGGAGGACCAGGGCGCCATCCAGATAGAGAGAGAGAGAGAGAGAGAGAGAGAGAGAGAGAGAGAGAGAGAGAGAGCGTGGGTGGGTGGGGGTGGCGGCTGATGGTGGGATGACTGAGTGGGTGAATGGTGAGGTGAGGTATTTATATCTTAGGGTAAAAGAGAGGAGAATGGGCCTATTTTTTGCCCAACTTCATTCTCTTTTGATTTTCCTTTCTTTTCTTATATTATTTATTTTTTTAAAAAAATAATAAAACGTATCCACGTATCGGATTTTTTAACAAAATGCCGTATTGCCGTATCCGTATCCGTCAGATACCGATACACATATCTGTATCGGTGCCAGATAGCTCTTAACAAAGGTTAACAAAACCTTTGAAAACCGGTCTGGTTCGATTTCATCAGACTACCGGTTTTCAGGGAAAAAAAATAAACAATTGAAAATTTGAAAAATTTCAGAATTTCAAAAACCGATAAAACCGAGGGGTAAACAGGTGGGTTTTTTAATTTGAAACTTGAAAACCAATAAAACCAGTGAAACCACTAGATAAACCAGAAAAGACGACCGGTTTACTGTAGCATTTCGACCAAATTTCGTTTAAGTTTTGATTTTTCGATTTGGAGCAGTTTTTTTTGACCAGCTTTCGTCAAACCGGTGGGGACCGGTTTCCCCGGTTCAATCGATACCGAAACCCTGCTCTCAACTCATTTGTTGTGTGGCTTTGTTTGACCAAGATGGCTGTGTTTTTTGGCATGAGTGGCAGGGTAGGTGAGGGGTACCTGGTGTGCATTTGTTTTTCAGTAGAAGCAATGATTGATATCAGTGTTTAAAGTGTTCCTACATATTTGTCTGGCCCCAATCCATTATGAAACTTGTATGGTGGAAGAGGGTAATTTTTGGAATAACGGTTAGAAACACAGTTATTTTTCTGATAGCTTTTCTTGGGGACTGTTTTTGTACATTGAACCCTCTGCTGCTGCTTGGCATTGCCCTTTCTTACCATTTTGCATATATGAGTGCAGTTGTTAATTCGAAATTTGCTCTCTTAATCTTATCATTAACCTCATGACCATACCATGCTGGATCCACTTTTGCTATGTATAAATCACCTCAACTAACACTGTAGGTGTCGTTAATCATACAATGAGAATGGGCCAAAATAAGTTATGCTCTATGCACATGTCTGTTTATTAAGAGTATCTTTCTATCTTAGTGATGATCTCTTGTCTGCCTGTTGCTCCCACAAATCAACTCATGGTATCTTCATTTCTTTTCAGGCATTTGGCATCTAACCTCAACAGCAAGGAGCAAATGGCAGGTGGCAGGGTTGCACATGCTACCCTAAAGGGCCCAAGCGTGGTGAAGGAGATCTTCATTGGTCTTACCCTTGGGCTGGTCGCTGGTGGCATGTGGAAGATGCACCACTGGAATGAGCAGAGGAAGACTAGATCCTTCTACGACATGCTTGACAAGGGCCAGATCAGCGTCGTCGTCGAGGAGTAGATTTTCAATGTGTCAAATCTGAAGTTGTCTCTTCTTTGTTTTGGCCTATTATTTTCCAGAACTCTCCAGAGAGCATGATGAAGTGAAATGCTGCGGAGATTTAACATGAAAATAAGCATATCATTTGAGAACATCAGATTTTGTTGAATTTTCTTCTTTATCATATGCACTTCAAACATGTGGAGGATGACATATTGATCTGATCTAGTTTGTTATCGTTTTGAGAGTGATTGTGCTTATTATGTTCAGCACTTCTTTGTAATTGTGTAACCTGTCAAGTCATTTCTAAATCTATGTATGACGTAATTGTGAGTGCACCACGCACTAAAACTCTTTATCCTGTTGCACGCCCAGCCGGTGCCCTTTTAACTAAGTTTGAAGGTTTTCTTGTGCTTTTCACCGTCATTTTCAATTTCGTCATAGATGTAGTGGCCTTTGTTTGATTCCAGTTTTCATTTTGCTTCGATAACTTAGCAAGTGTGAACAATTCCTTGTTTGTTGGGTGAAAGATCTGTCATGTCATTGCAGCAATACATCTTACCGTTTTCTTTTCCAAGCAGGAAATCAAGAGACATGGGAGGGATCGAGCTGTCAGTAGATAGAATCCGGTGAAGAACTTTGCAACAGCCAACAAGTGGTCCGTACTTTGGTTTGAGCACTTCAGATGATACTTTGCACTCAAGTTGGTTTGATGCCTTTCTCCTTGCATTCTTGATTTGATATGACCTATGAATTTTAGTGGTTTGAGACGAGAGAAATATCTTCACGCAGCAAATCTGATCCAATTTCATGAACAAGAGAAATCATCCAGGCACCATCAGATCTCATCAAACAATTGAATTGGAATTTGGAACAGGAAATCACTTACTACTAAAAACTTATTCGTCACATTACAGAACAAGATACATCACAAATGAACATAGCATTAGACCATACATAAGCATGATCTCTTACACACAAACAACAACAGAAACACAATTATTGAAGTAACCAGAAGATAGATCAGCAGCAGCAGCAGCTGAATCCTCCTAAAATTCTCGAACGGCCACCACGGCCGCGGCATCGTCGGCGTGATCAGTACTGGAGCATGTGCGCGCCGGTGGCGCCGCCGATGGGCATGGCGGCGGCGGGGCAGGGGAGCTGCCACGGGCGGAGCAGCGGGTCGTCGACGGGGAGCTCGTCCTGGATGTCCATGGCGACGCCGCTGAACTCCTCGACGACGCGGAGCACCTCGTTGACGGACCGCAGCCGGTCGCCGAGCTCGGCGGCGCGCGCGCGGAGCACCGTGTTCTCCTGCTCCACGCGCTGGTGCTGCGCGGCGATGTCGGCGGCGCGGGCCGCCACGCGCGCGTTCTCCGCCTGCAGACGCGCCACCTCCTGCACCAGCTCGTCCAGGTGCTGCTGCTTCCGCAGCCGCGACCGCCGCGCCGACTCGCGGTTCGACAGCCGCCGCTTCTCCCGCCGGTGCGTGTCCGCCGCCGAGTCGCCGTCCGACCTCGACAGCCTGCCTCCCGGCGACAGCGACGACGACGACATCAAGAAGCAACCTTTTTCTTCCCCCCTCTCTCAACCCGCAAGAAACCTTCTGCTACCAAGCTTTACCCCCCAAAAAATTCCCTACTGCTGCTGCTGCTGATGACGATGACGACTTTATTCACCAATCCTTCAAAAACCAAGAACGAACTGAAAAACACCGAGAGACGGAGGAAGCGGACACGAGCAACGAACGAATCCGGGCGAATTATGAGATCACATAAAACCAGTACAGGAAGACAACGGAGAAGGAGTGGAGGAAGCAGGACCGGCGCAGGTGAGCGGCGATCTTCATAAAGCTCAGAGATTTGGCATCGACGCGCTCGTTCCCGGCCAAACCATGGCCAGCGAGATCAAAACCTCCCTCCAGCGCAAGAGACCTGAGAGAATCCCAACACGACGCTTGAAATCTTCGGCCAAGATCTACCGAGAACAGCACCACTTGTTGGTGGAAGAAGGTAGCAGCTTCGATCGGGGGACGATGATCTGGTGGAGAATGGTACTGGAACGGAGAGGAAATCTGGGATGATCGAGGGGGAAGATGACTGGAAGCTGGAGCTGGTTGGGGAACGAGAGCCACTCAATCGGAGGAGAGGAAGGAGGAGAAGATCAGGGGGGGGGGGGGAAGGTTATTTAATGTCTGGCCAGGGGTGTTTCCGTAAACTTGTACTCCAGGGGCGTTTCTGTAATCTCATGCATGGGATGGCAGGCTGCGAAACTGTTGTGGACGAACAGCCGAGAATGGGTGGAAGGAATCTTTCCTAGGCTGGTCATGGGCCGCTGTCAATGACTCTGTGGGTGGGTCGCTTTCATTCGTGCACATGGTAAGGTTTATAAAATTGCCGGTTAAATTTTCAGCAGCGTAGAAAATTAACCGATTAGCTATGAAGTTGGTTGATTTACTATTTTTATCCAGTACAAAGTTCGGTTTTACCTTAAAATCAGTTGTTCGGCGAAATCAAATTGGATCGATTTTCGCAAAAACCGACTTGTTTAAACTCTTCACGTTTTTTTTTATATTTTTCTTTTTTCAATACATTTTCTCTCTTTCTCTCTAAAAACAACTAAAGAGACGAAAAGGGTATATTTGTGGCACGTGAGATATCTTTTATTTACCAGTGAAATTATGAATAAGTTGTCATATTTTCCAAACTTTTAATTAGAAAATGACATGTCAAATAAAACCTAAAATGGTTATCAATTTACTTCAAACCAATACATTTTTAGAAAAGATACAAGTAAATATTTTGTCTAAGCATTACATCCAGCATCAATTGCGGAACCCATTAGTATTTCGTAGCGTTACCAAACCTGCTAACCATGCGTATTGAAAACTATGACCAAGTTGAAATGAGAACTTAATTATCATGAGAGTGGAAGCATGTCCTACTTTATGCTCCGATAGCACATGTTCTTGCTTGCTTCTTGCGTTATCTTGGGCTCCTGGCTCAAGCAAGAGATTGCAAGTTGTTCAATTTTCATCTCTTTTCCGTCATCTTTGACTTCAAAATCAAACTAGTGCTGATAAAATTACGTCAGTATTTTACTGGAGACGATTCTGCACCACTCAGCTATCTTTAATAAGGTAGAAAATATGAACATAGGAGTACAACAAATCACAAGAATCAGTTCCCGCAAATTGTTTATCTTAGCCGCAAGAGATCACTTTTGATACGCGGTGCCGGTTGGTTCGCGCGGTATCTTCTTCCAGTAATACCCCTGCAAGAATCTTACTCCTACGCTTTTCCCCAAAAGTGCTATCAAAACCAACTCACCGGGATATTTCCTTTTGCCTGTAGGAGTACGTGGTTGGATATTCCTTTTCTTCTCGCTTTGAGGCGAAGTTACCACGCACCAATGTTAATTTTCTTATGTAAAATCAAAAAATTATATGCATTTGTTCTTGTTATGATGAGAAAATATTTAACCGTGTTACAACCCAGCAGAAGTGAGTAATTCCAAAATTATAACACGGAGACATGCTCCAGGTTCAATGCATCCTCTGTCTAGGTGCATTACAGCTGCTTTAGAACACCCCTATGATATAGTATGTCTTATCAGAAAAGGCTCCCAAGCCAAGAAGATATTTATAGTTAAAATATTGATTCCGTTCACTAATAATATTGTCTTTGACTTTAATTTTTAAAAAATAAATATGATATATTTTAGTATAATTTACTTTATTATTATAAATATTTGAAATATTATAATATTTTTTAAATAAGATAAATGATAAAAAATAATATTTTAAAGTAAATAATATTAATATTTTAAAATCAGAAGAGCAAGCAGCGCTGAAGTTTAGTTTGACTGACGTACCAAACTTGCTCATAACTTCTCCAATAAATAAACATCCATTACAAGTTTTACCCATAATTCCACCGTTTTAGCATTAAAAAATCAATATATTTCAGGCACCCAAGTTTCACAAGGAATGATGATACTTTAGCTAGAACAAAACATAGGTTGCATAGAATATTTTCACAAATAATAATCTCATCAAAAGTAATTAATTATTAGAGAGAGGAAAAAAGGACTACATTGATCAGAGAAAAAAGAGATGCATCTATAGCGGTATTTCTTATCATGTCCAGCGATTTCAATTGACTTTTTGGACTTCTAGCCCTGCTATACCAATCAGTCACAAACGAACCTAGACGGAACTTCAGTGAAAGCTAGCGGAGACTATCAGGGTCTGAGAAACACATCAAAACCGATCGATTTTTGTAAAAACCAGAAAAAATCAGTGTGGCTCAATATATAATATTGGAGCACTGATTTTTGTTGAAAACCGAATCGAAGATTATAGCAAAATCGACTAACCGATCAATTTTTCATAAAAACCGAAACTGGTACTTAGTCGGGTTTTCAAAACCGTGGAGACGATAGGAAACAAAACATCACCCTCGCTGTCACCAAAACAATCACGCGAGCCTTTCACAAAGGGAAAAAAAAAAGAGATGTTTCATGTGAGATAAAAAAAAATTTAAATTATTTTAACAATTTTAAAACGAAGAGACTGGTAAGATGAGTCCAAACCATGCTCGACCACACACAACTCCGTGATAGCAAATTTTATCTTATTTATTTAGTTCCGAGCGGAAACAAAAAACCTACAGGGGAAAATAAAGCGACAGGCGTGGCCACCTCGATTGGTACCTTGTGCAGCGTCTCGCATGTCCGGGCCTAACATTGTGGCTCCATGATTGCCTATTAATAAGAACAGACATTTTGTAGTACGGAGAAATACATTTCTTGTGTCGATGTCATCTGACATTTTAACAGTCGTTTGGAATTTTGTGGGCAAAAAAATCTTCACACTCACGTTTTCTTATTTTCTTGTGCATTCCTACAATAGAGTTCAATTAGCTTGAAAATAAAGGAGCAAGATCCTAGCACTAACATCGATGAGAACTAAGCTAGGTAGCGTTTGATTTCAAAAAGGAGTCTAAATACTGGAGTAATTTCCAAAAGGAGCATGATCTTATCATAGAAAATTGCATGGTCGGTGGGCGTCCACAAGCTCAACTGCATGCGGCCGCCCGCATGAATCGATCCTGCCAAAATAAAATCGCTGCGACCAGCAACTAGTGACGCGTAGGTGAACACCGTCGCAAAGATTCTCTGCAGGTATATATAATCCCAGAATAAAAATATTTCTGGACTTGTTTGGAAAGTGTGTCCTCTCATGTTTAATTATGCTGATCGATTGGTTGGCCCGAAAGCCTAAAGGGATTTTTTTTTAAAAAAAAACGGTTTTCGCAAGACATATCTGCTCCTATTGGTTCATGTCTTTCCTGTGTTTTTTTATGTTTGGATAAGTCTAGAGAACCACTCAACTATGAGAGGGTGGTTTTAGAGGTGATTTTACTATTTACAGGTCCATACGTCAATTTAAAATAAGTCTTTTACCCCTCAAAGTCTACTTCACACCCAAACTTTAAAAATTGGACTTTTAACCCTTTGAAGTATTAAAATCTGTCTAAATAATCTCTGTGTTGTCTAAATAATTTGTAATATTTTATGAGATTAAAATCTGATTTTTACGTTTGAAGGATGAAGTAAACTACCATTGATGGTTGAGAGTTAAAATAGAATTATTTCAAACTGATGTGTGAGAGTAAAACCACTTTTAAAACTGCTCAAAGGGTTATTTAAACGGTTTTTAATATTTTGAAGAGTTAAGTATTCTGTTTTAAAGATTAGGGGTGAAGTGCATCCGCCTCTCATAGTTGTCGACTTATCCCTTTATGTTTTGTGAACAGATATTTGCCTTGATAAGACTTAGGAGTAGTTTGGAATTAACAGCGTAAACTGATACTCGTATGCACATTGTGAAAATGAAGTACTCGAAAGCAGTTGGAAGTCTCAACCAGTGTTCAGTCCGTCCCAATCCAATTTTTTTGAAAAACAATATTTTTGGTATGACATTTTTTTTAGAAAACTGAGAAAAATGGACGCAAAAAGGGGTCCCAAAGTGGAAAAATAAGCCGCAGTCTATCTTATCAATCTGTGTTCAGTTTTTTAATAGTGAACATCTCAATTTACTCCTTTTAAAAAATATATATTTTTGATACGTATATCGAACATTTGTGGAGAAAACTAAAAAAAAACAGGTGCGAAAATGAGTCTTAACGGAGAAAAATAGACCACAGCCCATCCTCTCAACTTATGTTCAGTTTTTTAATAATGAATTTACTGCTTTTGATAAAAAATATTTTTAATACATATATCAAACATTTTTTGAAGAAAACTAGGAAAAATGGGCGCGAAATCGGATCCCAATGAGAAAAAATAGCTCGTAGTCCATCCTCTCAATCTGTGTTCACTTTTTTAACAATGAATGTTCCAATCCACATCTTTTGACTAAATTTTTTTTTACCTATATCAGATATTTTTTTGAAGAAAACTGAAAAAATGGGTATTTTTAGGTTTGGATAAGGTCAAAATCTTTTAACTTTTACCAATAATATCTAGAAAATTACTTAA